>WNGS01075211.1:0-11913 GCA_020271785.1 Procambarus virginalis | reverse complement strand
CTTGTCCTCAGGCTAGGTAGTTCACACCGTGCGGGAAAACACCAAGACGCATGCTATCAACTTAATGAACATGCATATTAAAAATTCTGAATTTCTTCAAAAAATTAAATATGTATTACATAACAGAATGTGCTGATGTGGTATTCCTAATGGAGGTTAGGGTTAGGTTAAGATTAGGTTAGGTAGGTCCGGTTCTTTATGGCAATATTGGTATTTGAGGTACGTGGGTTAAGGATTGACAACCCGTCCTCGACTCTCAAGTCCATACATCCATTGTGGTCGACCCACAGACATTCTTTAAAGTTTTACCTGCTGTTCTTCAAAACAGGACTTGTTTTCTAGAATATAAATTAATATTATACTATATTAGCATATGGTGATATTAGGAAAGGTAGGTTAGGTTAGGTGTTTAGGTTATGTTGGCGTTATTTGTATTTGTAGTACGGGGTGAAGCATTACAGCGTTGTGATTCGAAAAAAATTCGTAAGTGAAGCACTTGTTCCGGATATGTTCGAACGCCAGCAGTGTGAGTCGTGTGTAAACCGCTTTTCATTCATAAAAGGGGGTTTGGCGGGTGCATTGAATCACTTTTGGATACTGTTTGGAGGACGGGCTGATATGAAACTGACGAGGATTCGAGCAGAGGATGTGAATTACACGTCACCATTTGTGCTCTGGGGTAAGGGTTATCATTCATAATAGTGGTTGGCGGGTGGACCCTACCTATTATGAGCATGATGAGGCCTTATGTTGATGGGAATGGGTGAACATGAACCAGTTGCTTCACTCACTCTGACACTGCGGATAATCTTTAACCTTGATAATGCTTACACACACCACTAAAATGAACACATCATTACTCATCTTTAAGTTGGACGCTGCTTCACTCACCTCTAACAGCCATTGTCTCCACTCACCTCGAACATGACCACTAGCCTCTAACTGAAACATGCCTCACTCACCTCTAATTTGAGCACTGCTTCATTCATCTCTAACAAGAACACTGCTTCACGTACCTGAATCGTGAACACTATCCAGAGATAACTAATAAAATAATAACCAAAATACGAATAATCATAGTAATTATTTAAGTTAAATAATAAATTTGAAAATGTTGGACACGATCCACACAGCGTTACGAATAAAAACTAAAATAAAAATAATGAAGTTGAGGAGTGCAGGAAGCCTGTCCCCATCACAGAGGAAATATATTACGGGAAGTGTACCACTCATCTCAACAGGCATAAACACGGAGAAGGCATTTTTTTTTTTAGATATCTACAAGAGTTGTACATTTTTGTACCGCCACTAGTACGCGTAGCGTTTCGGCAGGTCCCTGGAATACCGTCCCCTGCCGCAAAGAATGTTTTTTTCATCCAAGTAATTTTACTGTTGCTTTAACAGAGGCTACAGTTAGGAATGCCCAGTAAAATCTCCCCGGCCAGGATACTAACCCATGCCATAGCGCTCCAAACAAATATCCCAAAAAGTGATTCCAGCAACCTCCAAAACCCCTTTATGAATTGAAAAGCGGTTACACAGACTCCACAAACTGCGGGACGTTCGGAACAATCCGAAAAAGTGCTTAACAGACGAATGTTGTTCGAAAATCACAACGCTATAAAGCCTTCACCCAGTACTACAAATACAAAAGCCGTCCTCCAAACAAAGATCAAACGTGATTCCATGCACCCGCCAGAACCCCTGTGTATGAATGAAAGCGGTTACACACGATCACACTGCTGACGTTCGAAATATCCGGAACAAGTGGCTTCCAATGACGAATTTTGTTCGAACCACAACGCTGTAAATGCTTCACCCAAGATACTACAAATACACTAAATAATCGCCAGAAGACCCGAAACACTGACATACCTATCCTAGCCTATTTATACACAATATGCTAATTATTATAATATTAATTTATACTTGAGAAAATTCCGTTTTGAATGAACAGCTGTTAAAATTTCTGAATGCGTCTGTTGGGTTGACCGCTGGATGTAACGGACTTGAGTCGAGGACGGGTGATACAAACATAATCGCCAACAGAACCAAACCTCAACCTAACCTAACTTATGCACTATATACACAATATGCTAATATATTATAAATTAATTATAATTGAGAAAATTCCCGTTTAGAATGAACCGCATGTAAAAATTTATGAATGCGTCTGTGGGGTCGAACACTGAATGTAATGGACTACTTGAGTCGAGGACGGGTTGACCCATGACATAGCGCTCGAGGAACGCCAGGAGAATGTCTTACACTACAACACGGAGGACTGTAGACCACCACACACATTAGTTTCTCGGCTGTATATACACTCAGACTTTTTCTTTTGTCTTAGACATTAAAGGCCAGAACAAGTTGTTAGTTGGTCAGTAACACTGTGGTTTGCATTAATAAGGCCTCCAGAGTTTTTTTTATTAATGGAACATAGAATAAATACAGTATAAAAAATGGGCGTCAAAGCACCAAATCGGAACAGGACCATCGAATAAAACAAAATAAAACACGAAAACAAAGTAAAAATAATGAGCAAGACATGAACCAGCAAGACAGTATTAACATAGGACATAGCACGAAACATGAACCAGTTTGTACAAAACAATATGCATGACAAGTAAAATATGAACAACCAAAAACACAATCCAAACGCTTGAGAAGGGGTAACTAGATATAAAAATACTACACAGAAAAGACACAAAACGTAAATAATAACTACAAATAAAGAAAACATGCAAGGTAACTGCTGCACAATGGCTATACATACCGAAGACACGCCTCGGGAGTGTATCCCCGTATCGAACAACTGTGGGGCATAATACATACCGCGTAATATGGTAAATAACATAACACCCGGCAATAGGCACCCCATCAACCAGGATAACTGACAAGCAACACATCAGGGCAGAACCACCCTAACAAGTCGGAACCAAAGTGGCAACACAGCAGCACCACAACAGACAACCCAGGCCCATGGCAACACACACACGGACCCTCACCCCTCACCCGGAGAACGGTGCCACCAACACACGCTCACAGGAGCCAGGCCAACATGGAAAAGAGTACCAGTCGCAACCAGTGCTACACACAACACAACCTGAAGCACGGCTGCAACAGAAACGCTCAACACTAATATCAGTATCCAAACACACAAACCCAACATAAAAGACAGACACACAACCAAACACCCGCAACAGCAAACCAGACTTCCACGTAAGGCACCCGAAAAAAACCACCCCCAAACAACCAAAACCCACATGTCAAACCAATATACCCAAGACTCCAACACCAAAAAAGAACTCGCAATGGGGAACAACACACAGAGAAACATGCACAAACATACCCACAACCACAGACACGTACCCACACCCACCCAAACTTACCCCTATACCAAAGTAGGCCACCCCGACAATGATGTCCTAATAACCAACTGCAAACACCCTCGCGAAATGAAATCCGTAACCATCCCATTATGTAGTGTGCAAAAAACGCCCCAGCAGAAAACCCAAAATCCAACCCACCTCGTTTTACCTCCATCCTACCGACACACAAACAAAAATATAATCGGCCAACAAAACCCTGAGCGTATTTCAAACCCTCCACGAACTGCAAGGAAACGAGAATAATAAGAAACACAACAAGTCAACCGCTCCCAGGACCACAAAAAGCCTCCACAGTGTCCCACACAGTCAACAACCCTTGAATCTGCTCACAAAAGTAAATATGTGCAAATGCATATCATATTTCCACATAATGTACACACACACACCCATCCGAGCCACAAACCCCAACCCAAACAAACGCGCATTAGTGGGTAAAACGACTCGTGCAACATACGATAAACCAACTTCCGGGACCGTTGGAAGATATACGCACACGCAGCGGTGGACTAATATACCCCCCAATCGACACGGAATACAGACCCTCCACCTGTGAACCCCTTTCCCGAGAAAAAGAGAATCATACACCTCCCCTGCAATTTTTTTTTTTTATTTTTACATGCAAAGCATGCAATTTAAATACAATAAAACAATACAAAATACAGAACAAAGAAAACAATAGACCACCGGCCAGAAGGGCCGACAGCAAAGCACAACAAAACACACACACGAAAAGCATAGAAAAATACAGCATACAACAAAGCACAAAACATAATACAAAGGCAAACTAGCAAACACAGTAACATCACAAAACAAAACCCCAGAAAAAACAAACCATACATTAAGAGGCATAACAGGAAACATAACAGGACAAACACAATACAGCCCAAACAAAACATAAAGGACAAACACGTACAAAAGGTAATAGCAATATAAAAACACCAGGTCAAACGCCCAGCACAAACAATACAGGAATAAACAAAACACACCAAACTACCCGCCCCGTAAACAAAGGGCGAGGCAAAAATAAACATAAAAATCAACAATAAAAATTAAACAATAAAATAAACAAGCAAAACACGCACACCTGAAAACAAAACAGGCAAAACACAAACAACAAACATGCACTGGCCTGAAGGACCGAGAATAAAACAACAAAGTACATCATGAAACAAAACCAAACACTTCAGCACAAAACAAAACAATACAACTTTATACAAATTTTGACAAAGACACTAACACACCGGCCTGAAGGGCCTACAACAAAAACAACAATGAACAGAAACATAATGATACAAGAAAAGAAACAATACCGGAAATATAAGAAATACACAACAAGCACTGGCCTGAAGGGGCACAATAGGTACAACACATACAAACAAACCACAGGTCCAAGCAACACCAAGCACACAGACTACTCAAATTTCTCATACTTATCCGGCCACTCCGCTGCCGGTAGCGAAGACAATATGCCTCCCAAAGTAACATGACGTCCTCCGAAATAGGTTCATCACGAACCGTACGAGGATCAGGCATTGACTCTGGCACACCCACAACAAAACACCGAGCCCGTCGAACCCAGATGGAAGAAGGGCACCACGGAACAGGACGCACGCGGTCACAATTGAAACCGCAAAGGATGCTGATCATCAACCGCCACTCCGGAGGCCAGGATGATAGGGAGAGGCTTCTTCCCACGAGGCCGGGCAATGGGCATCGCACTGGGAGCCTCCTCTCCTCGCTCCTCTCACAGGGCCCTGCGGCAACCACCGAACGTTGTACCTGCTGGGACCCCCCCACGCTTGGCATCCTTCTTCAGCACCAGCTTGATGCCTCGGCTCGCACCAGAATCCACACCACCCACGTCCGGAGGAGCGACCACCCCCCACTGCGGAGAACCTTCTGCAGGAGAAAGAACAGGAGGTAAATCAGACGCACAACCATCGTCAATAGCAGACACATGGACGTCAGCCACCACCAGCGTCGTAGAGCGCGAAGCACCCGGAATCGCCACATCATCGCCCGAAGCGCCACCTGCGTCATAGTCCACCACATCAGCCCAATCAGTAGAAACGCCTGGAACGCTTGGGCACGGGCCGCACATCCTCACAGCCGGAGGCGGACCCAGAACCACGGGCCTCACGAACCGGGCGAACCGACGCCCGACGCAGTACGGCAGCAGCCTCAACCACATGTGGAACCGGGCCGCACACAACAGGATGCTCCGCATTCCCCCAACACCCAGCACAGCCGTAACACCTGGCGAGGGCACAGGACCAGGCGCAGCAGCAGGAGACGAGGTAGACGAAGACGACTCGCCGAGACCATCTGGGAGACCCTCGGGAGCAACTGGCACAGCGAAGGGACCAGCGACAGGAGCCACCGGACACTCGGCGGAGGGACAACAACCACCGGGGGTATGTCGGGTGATGCAGGGGGGGCCGCATCAGCAGCAAAGGGACATGCCCCTCTTCATCTCCGGAATCCACACCTTGAGGGAGCGGCGGAAAATCCTCTTCCCGGAACAAGTTGACAGGTGCAGCAGGGGCCTCAGAGCACCCGGCAGCCTGATGCCCTAACTGGCCACATCGGAAACAGGTACGGGGCTGCCGGGCATAATACACCCGAACGTAGTAACCCAGCAGCCGGACAGAAGATGGGATATTCGACTGCAGGCGCATACCTAAGGCACGGATGTTCGTCCGCTTCCTAGCATACTTCCCTGAGGAAAGCGTGTTCACCCGCACACTGATGACAGCACCATACCTCCCGAAGAAGCGCCGGAGAAGGTCTTCAGGGAACTCAGGGGCACACCATGCACACTGACATAAGTCAGGGCACCACTGCGGTCCAAGACTGCAACAGAGCCGGCGCCATCCGGCAACGGCAACGAACACCCTTCGTACCGACGGAGGAAGTCCCGATACTCCTCCTCCCTCACGAATTTGACAATCACCCGGTGGGCCATGACAAGTTCAACACCGTAAACGGCCTCCACTGGGACACTAAGCATGTCACACATCACTAGCTCAACGGCCGGATAACCAGCCTTACAAGAGAACTCCAGTCCCACGGAATTCTGACGCAGAGCAGGAGGAAGTTGAAGGCCCCCCCCCATGGCAGAACCGCCACGTCAGCTCGCAGCCAGGCAAGCAACAACACTCCATCGAATCCCTCGTCAGTTAATACTTTACCCACGTACCTCAAATACCAATATTGCCATAAACAACCTGACCACCTAACCTAATCTAACCTAACCTATCCTAAGTTAGGAATAACTAATCAGCACATTCTGTTATGTAATACATATTTAATTTATTTGAAGAAATTCAGATTTTTACTATGCAGTTCGTTAAAGTTGATGCATGCGTCTTGGTATTTCCCGCCGGTTGAACGAGCCTAGCCTGAGGACAAGTTGTCAAGTTAGAGGCGAGTGTACAGTAGATCCACTCATCTGCCCTAAAAGTTGAACATATGAAACACACACACACATCTGAAGAGTAGGGACTCTGTAGCACACCACCAACACACCACCTCACAGGTTTAATGGGATTCTATGTCCAGGCGACAAAATAATTTACAAGACAGAGAAGGGTGGGCAGACTGCATATATTTTAATTGTCAGAAAGCTTTTGATGCAGTATTCCATAAGAGACCAGCGAATAAGTTGGAGAAGAGAGTACCTAAGTAACAGAAGACAGCGAGTTACTGTGAGGGACGAGATACAAGAGTGGCTGGATATCACTAGCGGAGTTCCACAGGCTTTAGTTCGCGGACCAGACTGTTTCTCATGTGTGTAAATGATCTTCCAGAGGAAGTAGACTCGTTCCAGTTGATGATTTAACAGAATAATTAGGTCAATAATAGTTACACACTTAGAAAAGATTTGGTATGTAAACAAACACCAACATGAGTTCAAAGACGGGAAATCTGCCTAATAAGCCTGTTGTAGTTCTATGCTAAAGTAACAAGAATATGGCAGGACACGGAAGGATGGGAAGATTGCATATTTTTGGACTGCCAAAAGGCTTGTGATACAGTATGTCACAGGAGATTACTATACAAAGTTGAGAGGCAGGCGGGAGTAAGCGGAAAAACCCTAACATGGGTTAGGAACTACCTAACAGGCAGGAGCCAGAGAGTAACAGTCAGTGGGCGGGAAGTTTTTTTTAGTTGGACTGACAAACAGTTAAAATTGGAGTACCTCAATAATCGATGATGGAGGCCAATTCTATTTCTAATATAAGCAAATGACATGTCTACGGGAGTTGAGTCTTATATGTTGAGGTTGGCAGGTGACACGAAATTAATGAGACGAGTTGTGACAGATCAGGATTGTAAGATCCTCCAAGAGAACTTGGACAAGTTGCAGAGATGGTGTGAGAAATAGCTTCTGGAGTTCACACACAAACTCGAGGCCCCTTTGAGGGGGAGCCTCGCCGCTGAGTGGACAGCGCTCTGAGTTTATAGTTCTAAGCACCCGGGTTCGAGCCCCGGGAAAGGCAGAAACAAATGGGCAGCTGTCACGGGCTGCTTCCTGGGGATGTGTGTGTGTGTGTGTGTGTGTGTGTGTGTGTGTGTGTGTGTGTGTGTGTGTGTGTGTGTGTGTGTGTGTGTGTGTGTGTATGTGTAAGAGAAATATTTGTAGTAAACATAATGAAGGAAATATAAATTGGTTAGAAAGACGAGGTCCAAGAGCTAATAGCTCGTTTCTGCAGATACAAATAGTAAATACAAACACACACACACACACACACACACACACACACACAGTACCTAAGCAATAGGAAGCAGAGAGTTACAGTGAGGGGTGAGACCTCAGACTGGCGTGAAGTCACCAGTGGAGTCCCACAGGGCTCTGTACTTGGACCTATCCTGTTTCTGATATACGTAAATGATCTCCCAGAGGGTATAGACTCATTCCTCTCAATGTTTGCTGACGACGCCAAAATTATGAGAAGGATTAAGACAGAGGAGGACAGCTTGAGACTTCAAGAAGACCTGGACAAGCTGCAGGAATGGTCGAACAAATGGCTGTTAGAGTTTAACCCAAGCAAATGTAATGTAATGAAGATAGGGGTAGGAAGCAGGAGACCAGATACAAGGTATCATTTGGGAGATGAAATACTTCAAGAGTCAGAGAGAGAGAAAGACCTGGGGGTTGATATCACGCCAGACCTGTCCCCTGAAGCTCATATCAAGAGGATAACATCAGCAGCATATGCCAGGTTGGCTAACATAAGAACGGCCTTTAGAAACTTGTGTAAGGAATCTTTCAGAACATTATATACCACATATGTCAGACCAATCCTGGAGTATGCGGCTCCAGCATGGAGTCCCTATCTAGTCAAGCATAAGACTAAACTGGAAAAGGTTCAAAGGTTTGCCACCAGACTAGTACCCGAGCTGAGAGGTATGAGCTACGAGGAGCGACTGCAGGAATTAAACCTCACTTCGTTGGAAGACAGAAGAGTTAGGGGGGACATGATCACCACATTCAAGATTCTCAGGGGAATCGACAGGGTTGATAAAGACAGGCTGTTTAACACAAGGGGCACACGCACTAGGGGACACAGGTGGAAACTGAGTGCCCAAATGAGCCACAGAGATATTAGAAAGAACTTTTTTAGTGTCAGAGTGGTTGACAAATGGAATGCATTAGGAAGCGATGTGGTGGAGGCTGACTCCATACACAGTTTCAAGTGTAGATATGATAGAGCCCAATAGGCTCAGGAAACTGTACACCTGTTGATTGACGGTTGAGAGGCGGGACCAAAGAGCCAGAGCTCAACCCCCGCAAGCACAACTAGGTGAGTACTAGGTGAGTACACACACACACACACACACACACACACACACACACACACACACACACACACACACACACACACACACACACACACACACACACACACACATTAGGGGCCAGGTAGCCTGGTGGATAGCATGCAGGATTCGTAATTCTGTGGCGCGGGTTCGATTCCCGCACCCGGCAGAAACAAATGGGCAAAGTTTCTTTCACCCTGAATGCCCCTGTTACCTAGCAGTAAATAGGTACCTGGGAGTTAGTCAGCTGTCACGGGCTGCTTCCTGGGTGTGTGTGTGTGTGTGTGTGTGTGTGGTGTGGAAAAAAAAAAAAGTAGTTAGTAAACAGTTGATTGACAGTTGAGAGGCGGGCCGAAAGAGCAAAGCTCAACCCCCGTAAAATACAACAACTAAGTGAATACACACACACACCACTAGTTTAACAACTTGTTAAGTATCCCCAAGACTAATATTCTTCACTTTCAATTACATCCGTACCAATATGTTATATAATAGAAAGTTCTAATTAAGCTCCTCCACAATCGGTGACAGTTTCTGAGCACACTTCTCCAAATACTGCTCAACACGTTACAAACAATAAACACACACACAAATATCTAAATCATTGAACATTATATGTAGAATGTCCCATATTGACTGACTTTCGTCCTCCTGGGCTGAGGTATGCTGAACTCTGTAACTACTCCAAGAGTACTGGAACACTTGATAATATATTGGACTTGTACCCAAGATTGACCATGTAATGTATCAATTATACAATGTATGTGACATAACTATATAACATGAGTTTGTAAAAGTATCTTAATCACCTTTAGTGGTTAAGTTGTATATGTATGTATATGTATGTGTATAAAGTATATGTGGAAGCTGATCAGAATTACATTTCACTTTTGTAAATGCACAGTAATGCCACTATGTAAAAGACACATCGAATACTTTATGTAGCATACATAAATCTGTGTATCTATGTATTACGTATGTAGATTAGCCTAGCATTTTTAAAGCACTACAATCACCTGCTGTGGTTGATTGTTCCTTAAATCCCTGAACTATTTGTTTGACAAATCTCTCACCCTGTCCATGAAGGACAGAAGAAATGTATATATGCTGGTTAGCATTGTAAATGTGTGGCCACGTCTGTGGTAGAAAAAATATTAAAAAAATCTAAATCAATATTCAGCATGACGCTTCATTGATTCTCTAATAATACGAAAATGCCGATCCAAAAATCCCTAATATCTAAAGGAAAGTTAAAAAAACTTTTTCTGGCCACAGCCTCCCTGGACCCGCACACTTACAGCCTCTCGCGCCGCGCCTGATTTCACGATGAATTGAAAATGTAATTATTGGAAAATTTCCCAGTATTATGAGGAGAGTTTTTCCAGAGTATTACAAAATCCAGACCCACAACCCCGCCCCCCGCCGTCGCGGATTAATTTATTTAAGCTATTATTATTAACAGAGACGAGGTATTAATAGACGGTGTTGGTGACGGTGTTGGTGACGGTGTTGGTGACGGTGTTCGTGACGGTGTTGGTGACGGTGTTGGTGACGGGTTGGGGACGGTGCTGGGGACGGTGCTAGGGATGGTGCTAGGGACGGTGCTGGGACGGTGCTGAGGACGGTGCTGGGGACGGTGCTGGGGACGGTGCTGGGGACTGTGCTGGGGACGGTGCTGGGGACGGAGGAACTCACAGCTCATATTTTACACTAATCTCTCTGGCGAATATTGTTGCGTAAATATTACTTTAAAAACAATAATATTCCTTAAAATATTTAGTTATAAACGTTATATACATGCACTATATTGCTTTCCGCGGATATACCCTAAACAACATCCTCGCCATCGGTTATATTCTGCCATTAGTGGAGGATTTTGTTATGGTGAGTTGATACCCCCAAAGTCGCCTCGTGCTCTAACATCCATATTGATGCCCTCAGCAATATCTTCCTCCGCTCGAGCGTCGCATCAATCTGCTCGCTCTGTGATCTACAAAGCCACCTCCCGCCATGACGAAATTTGCGGCAGGGAATTCCAGAGAGTTGCGACGGGTCATTCATAAAGAAATAGTTTTTTTTTATTCATTTGAGAGAAATAATAGTTTGACTTGCGAGGAGTGCTGATATTTGCTCTACGTCACCTGCGTCCTAAATTATCGATTTTATAAGCTATTTCTCTCAAAATGATTCTCAAATGTTTTTTGACGCCTTACTAGAGAATCTGTGAGTATAATGATAACAGAATCTTCAACAGTTTATGTCAAGGTATTAAGATATATATAGTGTGGAACAAACATGTGATTGCGCACACTGTACCCCTCACAGGACACTGTACCCCTCACAGGGCACTGTAACCCTCACAGGGCACTGTACCCCTCTACCCCCTCACAGGCTCTGTACCCTCACAGGCACTGTACCCCTCACAGGACACTGTACCCCTCACAGGCACTGTACCCCTCACAGGGCACTGTACCCCTATACCCCTCACAAGGCACTGTACCCCTCACAGGGCCTGTACCCCTCACAGGGCACTTTACCCCTCACAGGCACTGTACCCCTCACAGGGCACTGTACCCCTCACAGGCACTGTACCCCTCACAGGGCACTGTACCCCTCTCAGGGCACTGTACCCTCACAGGGCACTGTACCCCTCACAGGGCACTGTACCCCTCACAGGGCACTGTACCCCTCGCAGGGC
>WNGS01075203.1:13325-23425 GCA_020271785.1 Procambarus virginalis | reverse complement strand
CGTCTATATCCCAGGCGTATTCTGGCCACTATAACATCACATTGCCGGGTTCTTGTTCTATTAGTCCCATATGTGAATGTCTCCTCACGATATCTGTCATAATATTTAATGCTACAACTTTCAGGTCTTTGTGAATTTGTTAGGTCGGTGAGATCTTCATTAGATATTTGTTTAAGTATTCTCTTTGTCATTGGTAATGAATTTATCAATTTCAACCACTAGTTTTCTACAGGCTGTCTTTGCAAGCATACCAACAGTGTCATGACTTGAAAGGCCAAAATGTGATGGTATCCTAAGTAATTTAATTTGAAATCTGCTTTCTTTAGCAGCCAAAACATTCATTCATATATATCTGACTATTTTCTGGGTATTACTATGTGCGTTCAATGCCAGGAGTGCACTCTGCGAGTCATAGTATATATGTCCACTGTGGTGGGGAGATGGTGGGGAGATGGGGGGGGGATGGAGGGGAATGATGGGGGAGGGGATAATAAATGAGGATCGAAGATGCAGAATGAAAGAATCTTGAGTAAAGAGGATTAGACCAGAGTGCAGAGATAAGAGCGATCAGGTCACTTCGCCACTACCAACTGGACACTATATTAAGAGTAACGGTAATTGTGTCCTCTGGATTATTAACTCGCTGGTACCGCTCCAACCACTTGGACTGGCTGGTAAAACGACGGCCTTGTCTCATGCAGGTGGGCGTTCGATACCAGATGGTCCAAACGGTTGGCACCATTCCTTCCCTCCGTCCTATCCCAGATCACTTTTACACAAATGGCTGGAGGATCACACGACTCTGGTCCTCATATCCAAATCAAGTCATTCTGGCTTAACACTTTCTCATAATCATCTACCTACCACACAGACAGGAGACAGAAGACCCAGACAGGTGAATGACAGGAACAACATGGCAGCCATTAACATAACAGAGAGAGCAGCTTCTATTGCCTGCAGGAAGAAAGATAAACTATAGATCATGGATGACTTCAACCATCAAAAGATAGACTGGGAAAATAGAGAACCACATGGAGGGACAGAAACATGGAGAGGTAAATTAATAGACGTAGCGACAAGAAACTCTCTATGCCAACATGTCAAGGGGCCTACCAGAATGAGAGGGAATGATGAACCAGTCAGACTTGATCTGGTATTCACCCTGAAGAGTCAGACATAAAGGGAAATCAAATCAGAACCCTCCCCCCCCCCCATAGGCACGAGTGACCACAGTGTCTCAACATTTGAGTATCTGGTGGAAGTAGGATTAACCCATCCAAGGAATAGACTGAAAAGTAAAAGTCTGGAATACCAAAGGGGAAACTATGATGAGATTAGAAAATTCCTAATAGGAATACCATGAGAGACAGTTCAAAGGAAAGTCTGTACGAGGCATGATGGACTACATCAACCAGAAGCGTCGGGAGGCAGAACACAGGTTTATCCCGGCCCAGAAAGAAAAAAAAAGAAAAACAAAAGGGGATTACGTGGTTCAATCAGACATTAAAGGAAGCAAGGCAGCTAAGACAAGGTCATCGAGACATTACAGAAATAACTGGACACCAGAGAGCAGAAAGAGATACCAGAGGGCCAGACATGGGTACTTCAGTGTGAGGAGAAAAGCAGAGAGACTCTGAAAATGACATAGCAAACAAAGCCAAGACACAACCAAAACTGCTATACAACCACATAAGAAGAAAAAAACAGTGACAGAACAGGCGATGAAACTGAAAAAGGGAGAGGATGGGTACACAGAGAATTGCAAAGAGGTGTGTGAAGAACTCAACAAGAGATTCCAGGAGGTCTTCACAAAAGAGCAAAGAGAAATCCTTGAACTAAGAAGGGTGGGGATAAACCAAGACGACTTGAAAGATATTGAAATTACCAGAGATGAGGTTAGGAGGTATCTGCTCAATCTAGATGTGACTAACAATGTTTTACCTGATGGAATCTCACCATGGATGCTAAAAGAGGGGGCAGAAACACTTTGCATGCCACTATCAATGGTGTATAACTAGTCACTGGAAACAGGAGACCTACCAGAGATTTGGAAGACAACTAACTTAGTCCTAATATACAAAAATAGGGACAGGCAGGAGGCCCTAAACTACAGGCCAGTGTTTATACCATGTAAGGTGATGGAGATGATCGTGAGAAAAAGCCTGGTAGTATCTCTGGAGAGAAGAGATTTTGTAACACACCACCAGCATGTGTGCAGGGGTGACAAGTCGTGTCTCACAAGTTTCATAGAATTCTATTACCAAGCAACAAGCATTAAGCAAGAAAAAAGAGCGATGGGCAGACTACATATTCTTGGAGTGCCAGAAAGCGTTTGAAACAGTACCCCAAAAGGAGACTTGCATAAGTTGGAGAAACAAGTGGGAGTAAGTGGTTGGGTGCTCCAATGGATAAGGGAGTACCTACACAAAAGGAAGCAGAGAGTTACTGTGAGGGATAAGAGCTCAGACTGGCGTGATGTCACCAGCGGAGTCACACAGGGTTCTGTACATGGGACCTATTTTGTTTCTGATACATGTGAATGAGCTTCCAGAAGGTATAGACATATTCCTCTCAATGTTTGCTGATGATGCTAAAATTATGAGAAGGATTAAGACAGAGGATGACAGCGAAAGATTACAGGATGACCTGAACAAATTGAAGGAGTGGTCCAACAAATGGCTACTAGAGTGTAACTCGAGCAAGTGCAAAATGATGAAGATGGAGGCCAAACACAAGGTCCCAGCTGGGAGAGGAAATCCTTCAGGAGACAGGAAGAGAGAAAGAACTGGGGATCACACCAAACTGGTCCCCTGAAGCCCACATCGAAAGAATAACATCAGTGGCGTATGCAAGCCCGGCGAACATTAGAACTGCCTTCAGAAACTTGTGTAAGGAATCGTTCAGAACCTTGTATACCACATATGTCAGACCAAAGAAAAAGCGTGCATTGAGAACTATCCCTCTTCAACGCAAGCAGAGCTAACTGTAATTGTTATGGCGTTAAGGTTCCTTGAACGGAACATTAATGGTGCAGTGATTTGCACCGATTCAAAAGCAGTACTGCAAAGCCTAAGTAAAAATCGGGCAGAAAATCTTGCAATAATCGCTGAAATTAAGAGAGCTGTGAGAGTACTTACCAATCAGGGAAGAGTCGTCAAGTTTCTGTGGATCCCCTCCCATGTTGGGATATGTGGGAATGAACGAGCAGATGTGCTGGCTGCTGAAGGCGCTGAAGGAGACCATATTGAATACTTCATACCCAAGACTCTACTACAAATTAGAGGTATTGTCAGGCAACATCACCGTGACAAGGTAACTGAGGAAAGGAGGATAGAGGCACAAACCAGTGAATCTGTACGATGGTACAACATGGTTGCAGCTGGCAGTCCCAATCATTATGGCCGAAGAGGAGGTGGACGCGGGAGAGAATCAGTAATAGCGAGAATCCGTCTTGGATACAAATATCCATGGAGATATGGAATGGAAACAACAGTTGATCAGCGAAGTTGCAGAATCTTGGTGAGAATGATGGACACCGCCTTGACCACTATCTACGTGAATGTGAACACCTGAGAGACATTAGAAGTATGTGTAGAATAATAAACCCCACATTGCTTGAGTTAGGAAAACACTATTTGTCAAATATTGATACTGTTCTTAAAATATTCCCCCATTTTACACCCGCAAGATAACGTAAGTTTTTAAGGGTTGATAGATGTTAATCTTCTTGTTTGAGGAACTGTTCACTTGAGACAGTTAAGCAAGTCCCAGCTGTGTCTGGGTACAAGTGACAGGATGAACAACCCAGCGGGTTTTCTTCCTATTGGGGAGTGTTGTACATGCTGCTATGGCGGTGTGTCCACTCACAAGATGAGTGGCGCTGCCCAATACTGTCACTATGGCGGTGTGTCCACTCACAAGATGAGTGGCACCGCCCAATAAACTCGCCCCTCGGGGCAAAATTTAAAAAAATTGTACAGGTTTCGTTAATGGTTACGTTAATGCTTGACGAGTCCTTGGGTCGAGACCATCCTCGTAAGGATTCGGAGCTCGTGGATACCATCTGCGCCAACATCAACGATGTTGAGAAGTATAGATATCGTAGAAGAGGTACAGACATCGTAGAAGAGGTACAAACATCGTAGTGGAGGTACAGACATCGTAGAAGAGGTACAGACATCGTAGAAGAGGTACAAACATCGTAGAAGAGGTACAGACATCGTAGAAGCGGTACAGACATCATAGAAGAGGTACAGACATCGTAGAAAAGGTACAAACATCGTAGAAGAGGTACAGACATCGTAGAAGCGGTACAGACATCGTAGAAGCGGTACAGTCATTGTAGAAGAGGTACAGACATCGTAGAAGAGGTACAAACATCGTAGTGGAGGTACAGACATCGTAGAAGAGGTACAAACATCGTAGAAGAGTTGCAGACATCGTAGAAGAGGTACAAACATCGTAGAGGAGGTACAGACATCGTAGAAGCGGTACAGACATCGTAGAAGAGGTACAGACATCATAGAAGAGGTATAGGTAGGTGCCTTGTAGATACCGTTGTTGGCCTCGAGAATTATTTAGGTAAGAGATGGGTAAGTCTACTTATTTACCCATCGGCTTAACACCGTTACCAAACCAGTATTTACCCAGGACTTTCCTGAATCTAAACTTATCCAATTTATATCCATTGTTTCGCGTTCTATTTTGTATTGATATATTGAACACTTTACTAATATGTGAAGGTCTATGCCCTAGCAGGACCAGCATGTTGTCCTGTTGTTGAAAGTGGTGAGGTGACCGAGTCAGCTGGTGACCGGGTCAACGGGTGACCGAGTCAGGTGGTGACTGATGACATTGACAGTCCTGTCATGAGTGGAGTTCCCCGGTCATGGCCACCTTCCACAACCCGAGGTGATGGTGCCAGGAGAGCACGATGGTGTCTCACTCTACCCCATGACACTCCCACAACACACTACACATGGTAGTCCTGTGGAGAGGTATGGTTGGCACCATCTTGCTGTGGCACGCTGCCTCATGTTCCAAGGTTCCCCACACTTGTTCTTATATGTTTGGGTTTGGATCTTACCTTAGACAGTTTTCATCTTGCCTTGGACAATTTTGATCTCACCTTGGACAGTTTTCATCTTGCCTTGGACAATTTTAATTTTACTTTGGATAGTTTTGATCTCACCTTGGATAATTTTGATCTTGGACATAATTTTGGTCTTTGGAAAAATTTACTTTACCTAGGAAAAATTGGCTCTTCGAAAATTTTTGGCTCACTGAAATTTCCCTGTTGCCGGGGCCATTATGGAAATATTCTGATAAAATCGATCAACGTCGCGCGTTTTGGTGACAACGTAAAAAAATCAATGGTGTTTCCTGGCTCAAGTTTGAGGCGAAGACTTCCAAGACTCGCGTCCAAGACCAATGACTTGGTCCACTACGCCCAAGACTTGGTCTTGTTCTCCCACACAAGAAGACTCAGCCTTGTTCTCCCAAGTCTGTACTTTGGTCTTCCTGTCTGGCTGAGTTGGACTTTTTGGTCATTGTGTGGGGCTGGGGTGACCATGTTGGTCTGCCTGGGGGTTAGTGTGACCTGTCATGACCTAGGGACTAGTGTGTCCTGTCATGTGCTGGGGACTAGTGTGACCTGTCATGACCTGGGGACTAGTGTGACCTGTCATGTGCTGGGGACTAGTGTGACCTGTCATGACCTGGGGACTAGTGTGACCTGTCATGTGCTGGGGACTAGTGTGACCTGTCATGACCTGGGGACTAGTGTGACCTGTCATGACCTGGGGCTAGTGTGACTTGTCATGACCTGGGACTAGTGTGACCTGTCATGACCTGGGGACTAGTGTGACCTGTCATGACCTGGGGACTAGTGTGACCTGTCATGACCTGGGGGCTAGTGTGACTTGTCATGACCTGGGGACTAGTGTGACCTGTCATGACCTGGGGACTAGTGTGACCTGTCATGACCTGGGGACTAGTGTGTCCTGTCATGACCTGGGGGTTAGTGTGGCCCGTCTGTCCTGGGGCTAGTGTGTCCTGTCATGTGCTGGGACTAGTGTGACCTGTCATGACCTGGGGACTAGTGTGACCTGTCATGTGCTGGGACTAGTGTGTCCTGTCATGTCCTGGGGGCTAGTGTGACCTGTCATGACTGGGGACTAGTGTGACCTGTCATGTGCTGGGGACTATGTCCTGTCATGTCCTGGGGGCTAGTGTGACCTGTCATGACCTGGGGGTTAGTGAGGCCTGTCATGTCCTGGGGGCTAGTGTGACCTGTCATGACCTTGGGGGCCCGGATAATGTTGAGAATAATGTTTAAAGTCACATTCAAGTCACGTATGCAACATTCTCTACACACACTGAAATGTACAAATTTCCAATGTGCTTTGTATCGCCAATAACACTTTCCATCAGCACAAAAAACCTGGCTTTAGACCGGCACTGATAGCACATCCGAACCATCACAAATTTCTGGATCACCTAAATACATATCAATTGCCGTCTGTGAAAAATGACCAGTTCTTGTTTATGCACGAAAGTAATTTTTTTTTTTGTAATTTCCCTGCGTCTCTTTTTTTTTTCCCTTTTTGTTTGTCGTCCGTGTTATCTTGCACACAGCTGGGAAACTTTACTAATCAGAATTTGAAAATCAGAGGCGAGGATCAGGCCCCAGCGAGCACATACACGCCAAGCCTGGCAACCGTGCTGATTAGTCCGGCACTACGCTCTCTCTCACTCACTCTTAACACACACACACACACACACACACACACACACCACAACACACACACACACACACACACCACAACACACACACACCCACACACACACAACACACACACACTAACGACTCCGACATAAGAGAAATCGTTTTTGAGGCCCCAGTAGGAATGAGCGACCACAGTGTACTGGTGTTTGAGTACCTGATTGAAGAAGGGTTGTTGAACTCGAGGAGGGATACCGAAACCAAGAGATTACATACAGAAAGGGAAACTATGAGGAGATAAGAAAATTCCATACAGATATAGCATGGAAACAGAGCTTAGGGGAAAGACGGCCCAAAGTATGATGGACTACATCACGCAGAAGTGCAATGACGCAGCAAACAATTTGTGTCCCAGCCCAAAGGAAAACAGTGAAATGACGATGAGAAACCCATGGTTTAATCAGAGATGTAGGCTAGCTAAGCAGCAAAGTAAAAGGGCATGGAGAAACTATAGGACTACAGGACACTGGAGAGCAGAAAAGATACCAAATCCAGGAATGAATATGTCAGGATGAGAAGAGAGTCAGAAGACAATACGAAATGACATCGCAAGCAAGGCAAAGACTCAGCCTAAATTGTTGCATAGCCACATCAGGAGAAAAACAACAGTAAAGGAACAGGTTATGAAATTAAGATAGGGGTGAAGGATTCACTACAAATGAGAAGGAAGTGTGTGAGGAACTGAATAAGAAATTCCAGGAGGTCTTCACCTTAGAGCCAGGAGAAATTCCAGAGATAAGAGAGGGAATAGCTAACCAGGAACCACTGGAAGAGTTTGAGATTACCAGCGGGGAAGTAAGGAAGTGTTTACTAGAGTTGGATGTGACAAAGGCTATAGGCCCAGATGGAATCTCCCCTTGGATACTAAAGGAAGGAGCAGAAGAACTGTGCCTACCACTCTCCATAGTGTATAACAAATCACTGGCAACAGGGGAACTGCCAGAAATTTGGAAAGCAGCTAACGTAGTCCCGATATACAAGAAAGGGGATAGACAGGAGGCACTGAACTACAGGCCAGTGTCCCTAACCTGCATACCATGCAAGCTGATGGAGAAGATTGTGCGAAGAAAGCTAGTGGAGCACCTGGAGCGAAAGAACTTTGTAACACAGCATCAACATGGATTCAGGGATGGCAGGTCCTGCCTCACAGGGTTACTTGAATTCTACGACCAGGCAAAAAATAAGGCAAGAAAGAGAAGGGTGGGCAGACTGCATATTTTGGATTGTCAGAAAGCCTTTGATACAGTGCCACACAAGAGGCTAGTGAAAAGCTGGAGATGCAGGCTGGAGTGAAAGGGAAGGTACTCCGTTGGATACAGGAGTACCTAAGCAACAGGAGACAACGAGTCAGTGTGAGGGGTGAGGTCTCAGATTGGCGAGACGTTACGAGTGGAGTCCCGCAGGGGTCAGTCCTTGGACCTATACTGTTTCTGATATATGTAAATGATCTCCCAGAGGGTATAGAATCGTTTCTCTCAATGTTTGCCGATGATGCAAAAATTATGAGGAGGATTGAAACTGAGGACGATAGTAGGAGGCTACAAGATGACCTAGACAGACTGAGTGAATGGTCCAACAAATGGCTGTTGAAGTTCAACCCGAGTAAATGCAAAGTAATGAAACTAGGCAGTGGAAACAGGAGGCCAGACACAGGATACAGAATAGGAGATGAAGTACTTAATGAAACGGACAGAGAGAAAGATCTAGGAGTTGATATCACACCAAACCTGTCTCCTGAAGCCCACATAAAAAGAATAACGTCTGCGGCATATGCGAGGCTGGCTAACATCAGAACAGCGTTCAGGAACCTGTGTAAGGAATCATTCAGAATCTTGTACACCACATATGTAAGACCAATCCTGGAGTATGCGGCCCCAGCATGGAGCCCGTACCTTGTCAAGCACAAGACGAAGCTGGAAAAAGTCCAAAGGTATGCCACTAGACTAGTCCCAGAACTAAGAGGCATGAGTTACGAGGAAAGGCTGCGGGAAATGCACCTTACGACACTGGAAGACAGAAGAGTAAGGGGAGACATGATCACAACCTACAAAATCCTCAGAGGAATCGACCGGGTAAACAAGGATAAACTATTCAACACTGGTGGGACGCGAACAAGGGGACACAGGTGGAAACTGAGTACCCACATGAGCCACAGAGACGTTAGAAGGAACTTTTTCAGTGTCAGAGTAGTTAACGGATGGAATGCATTAGGCAGTGATGTGGTGGAGGCTGACTCCATACACAGTTTAAATGTAGATATGATAGAGCCCAGTAGGCTCAGGAATCTGTACACCAGTTGATTGACAGTTGAGAGGCGGGACCAAAGAGCCAAAGCTCAACCCCGCAAGCACAAATAGGTGAGTACACACACACACACACACACACACACACACACACACACACACACACACCACACACACACACACACACACACACCACGGACACACACAGGACACACACACGGACACACACACACACACAGTTTGAGAGGCCCGCGGACAAAGAGCAAAGCTCATTCCTCGCAAGCACAATAGTGAGTACAAATAGTAGAGTACAGTACAAAATGAAGAGGGACACAGCTCCCCTGTGACGACGCGCGAAGACCCGGGTGTGGACGAACACCTAATCTATCTCCTGAGGCACATAAAATAGGATACGACAGCAGCATACTCTACACTGGCAAGAGTTAGAAACATCATTCAGAAACCTAAGAAGGAGGCATTTAGAGCGCTTACACTGCCTACGTGAGGCCAGTCATTAGAGTATGCCGCCTCATCATGGAGTCCCCATCTGAAGAAGCACATAATGAAACTGGAAAAGGTTCAGAGGTTTGCAACGAGACTCGTCCCAGAGCTACGAGGGATGGGGTATGAGGAGCGCCTGAGGGAACTGTGCCTTACGACACTAGAGAAGAGGGAGAGGGGGGACATGATAGGAACGTATAAAATACTCAGAGGGATTGACAGAGTGGACATAGACGAAATGTTCACACGGAATAGTAACAGAACGAGGGGACATGGATGGAAGTTGGAAACTCAGATGAGTCACAGAGATGTTAGGAAGTTTTCTTTTAGCGTGAGAGTAGTGGGAAAATGGAATGCACCAAGGAACAGATTGTGGAGGCAAATACTATTCATAATTTTAAAACTAGGTATGATAGGGAAATGGACAGGAGTCATTGCTGTAAACAACTGATGCTCGAAAAGCGGGATCAAGAGTCAATGCTCGATCCTGCAGACACATATAGGTGAGAACATATAGGTGAGTACACACACACACACCACACACACACACACACCACCACACACACCACACA
>WNGS01075203.1:0-12325 GCA_020271785.1 Procambarus virginalis | reverse complement strand
TGTGAGTGAGTGAGAGAGAGCGTAGTGCCCGGACTAATCAGCACGGTTGCCAGGCTTGGCGTGTATGTGCTCGCTGGGGCCTGATCCTCGCTCTGATTTTCAAATTCTGATTAGCTAAAGTTTCCCAGCTGTGTGCAAGATAACACGGACCGACAAACAAAAAGGGGAAAAAAAAAAGAGACGCAGGGAAATTACAAAAAAAAAATTACTTTCGTGCATAAACAAGAACTGGTCATTTTCACAGACGGCAATTGATATGTATTAGGTGATCCAGAAATTTGTGATGGTTTGGATGTGCTATCAGTGCCGGTCTAAAGCCAGGGTTTTTGTGCTGATGGGAAAGTGTTATTGGCGATACAAAGCACATTGGAAATTTGTAACATTTCAGTGTGTGTAGAGAATGTTGCATACGTGACTTGAATGTGACTTTAAACATTATTCTCAACATTATCCAGCCCCCCCAGGTCATGACAGGTCACACTAACCCCCAGGTCATGACAGGTCACACTGACCCCCAGGTCATGACAGGTCACACTAGCCCCCAGGTCATGACAGGTCACACTAGTCCCCAGGTCATGACAGGTCACACTAGTCCCCAGGTCATGACAGGTCACACTAGTCCCCAGGTCATGACAGGTCACACTAGTCCCCAGGTCATGACAGGTCACACTAGCCCCCAGGTCATGACAGGTGACACTAGTCCCCAGGTCATGACAGGTCACACTAGTCCCCAGCACATGACAGGTCACACTAGTCCCCAGGTCATGACAGGTCACACTAGTCCCCAGCACATGACAGGTCACACTAGTCCCCAGGTCATGACAGGTCACACTAGTCCCCAGCACATGACAGGTCACACTAGTCCCCAGCACATGACAGGTCACACTAGTCCCCAGCACATGACAGGACACACTAGTCCCCAGCACATGACAGGACACACTAGTCCCCAGCACATGACAGGACACACTAGTCCCCAGCACATGACAGGACACACTAGTCCCCAGCACATGACAGGACACACTAGTCCCCAGCACATGACAGGACACACTAGTCCCCAGCACATGACAGGACACACTAGTCCCCAGCACATGACAGGTCACACTAGTCCCTAGGTCATGACAGGTCACACTAGTCCCCAGCATATGACAGGTCACACTAGTCCCCAGGTCATGACAGGTCATACTAGTCCCCAGGTCATGACAGGTCACACTAGTCCCCAGGTCATGACAGGTCACACTAGTCCCCAGGTCATGACAGGTCACACTAGTCCCCAGCACATGACAGGTCACACTAGTCCCTAGGTCATGACAGGTCACACTAACCCCCAGGTCATGACAGGTCACACTAGTCCCCAGGTCATGACAGGTCACACTAGTCCCCAGCATATGACAGGTCACACTAGTCCCCAGGTCATGACAGGTCACACTAGTCCCCAGGTCATGACAGGTCACACTAGTCCCCAGGTCATGACAGGTCACACTAGTCCCCAGGTCATGACAGGTCACACTAGTCCCCAGCACATGACAGGTCACACTAGTCCCCAGGTCATGACAGGTCACACTAGTCCCCAGGTCATGACAGGTCACACTAGTCCCCAGCATATGACAGGTCACACTAGTCCCCAGGTCATGACAGGTCACACTAGTCCCCAGGTCATGACAGGTCACACTAGTCCCCAGCATATGACAGGTCACACTAGTCCCCAGGTCATGACAGGTCACACTAGTCCCCAGGTCATGACAGGTCACACTAGTCCCCAGGTCATGACAGGTCACACTAGCCCCCAGGTCATGACAGGTCACACTAGCCCCCAGGTCATGACAGGTCACACTAACCCCCAGGTCATGACAGGTCACACTAGCCCCCAGGTCATGACAGGTCACGCTAACCCCCAGGTCATGACAGGTCACCCCAGCCCCACACAATGACCAAAAGGTCCAACTCAGCCAGACAGAAAGACCAAAATACAGACTTGGGAGAACAAGACCAAGTCTTGGGCGTAGAGGACCAAAGTCATTGGTCTTGGACGCGAGTCTTGGAAGTCTTCGCCTCAAACTTGAGCCAGGAAACACCATTGATTTTTTTACGTTGTCAGCAAAACGCGCGACGTTGATCGATTTTATCAGAATATTTCCATAATGGCCCCGGCAACAGGGAAATTTTCAGTGAGCCAAAAATTTTCGAAGAGCCAATTTTTTCCTAGGTAAAGTAAATTTTTCCAAAGACCAAAATTATGTCCAAGATCAAAATTATCCAAGGTGAGATCAAAACTATCCAAAGTAAAATTAAAATTGTCCAAGGCAAGATGAAAACTGTCCAAGGTGAGATCAAAATTGTCCAAGGCAAGATGAAAACTGTCTAAGGTAAGATCCAAACCCCAAACATATAAGAACAAGTGTGGGGAACCTTGGAACATGAGGCAGCGTGCCACAGCAAGATGGTGCCAACCATACCTCTCCACAGGACTACCATGTGTAGTGTGTTGTGGGAGTGTCATGGCGTATAGTGAGACACCATCGTGCTCTCCTGGCACCATCACCTCGGGTTGTGGAAGGTGGCCATGACCGGGGAGCTCCACTTATGACAGGACTGTCACTGTCATCAGTCACCACCTGACTCGGTCACCCGTTGACCCGGTCACCAGCTGACTCGGTCACCTCACCACTTTCAACAACAGGACAACATGCTGGTCCTGCTAGGACATAGACCTTCAGATATTAGTAAAGTGTTCAATATATGAATACAAAATAGAACGCGAAACAATGGATATAAATTGGATAAGTTTAGATTCAGGAAAGTCCTGGGTAAATACTGGTTTGGTAACGGTGTTAAGCCGATGGGTAAATAAGTAGACTTATCCATCTATTACCTAAATAAATCTCGGGGCCAACAACGGTATCTACAAGGCACCTACCAATACCTCTTCTATGACGTCTGTACCTTTTCTATGACGTCTGTACCTCTTCTACGATGTTTGTACCTCTTCTACAATGTCTGTACCGCTTTTACGATGTCTGTACCTCTTCTACGATGTCTGTACCTCTTCTATGATGTTTGTACCTCTTCTACGATGTCTGTACCTCTTCTACAATGTCTGTACCGCTTCTACGATGTCTGTACCTCTTCTATGATGTCTGTACCGCTTCTGCAATGTCTGTACCTCTTCTACGATGTCTGTACCTCTTCTACAATATCTGTACTTCTCAACATCGTTGATGTTGGCGCAGATGGTATCCTGGAAGCAGTCTACGAGCTCCGAATCCTTACGAGGATGGTCTCGCCCCAAGGAGTCGTCAAGCATTAACGTAACCATTAACGTAACCTGTAAAAAAAAAATTAAATTTTGCCCCGAGGGGCAAGTTTATTGGGCAGTGCCACTCGTCTTGTAAGTGGACACACCGCCATAGCAGCATGTACAACACTCCCCAATAGGAAGAAAACCCGCTGGGTTGTTCATCCTGTCACTTGTACCCAGACACAGCTGGGACTTGCTTAACTGTCTCAAGTGAACAGCTCCTCAAACAAGATGATTAACATCTGTCAACCCTTAAAAGCTTACGTTGCCTTGCGGGTGTAAAATGGGGGAATCTTTTAAGAACAGTATCAGTATTTGACAAATAGTGTTTTCCTAACTCAAACAATGTGTGGTTCATTATTCTACACATACTTCTAATGTCTCTCAGGTGTTTACATTCACGTAGATAGTGGTCAAGGCGGTGTCTGTCACTCTCACCACAGATTCTGCAACTTCGCTGATGAACTGCTGTTTCCATTCCGTATCTCCATGGATATTTGTATCCAAGACGGATTCTCGCTATTACTGATTCTCTCCCTCGTCCTCCTCCTCTTCGGCCATAATGATTGGGATTGCCAGCTGCAACAATGTTGTGCCATCGTACAGATTCACTGGTTTGTGCTTCTATCCTCCTTTCCTCAGTTACCTTGTCACGGTGATGTTGCCTGACAATACCTCTAATTTGTAGTAGAGTCTTGGGTATGAAGTATTCAATACGGTCTCCTTCAGCGCCTTCTGAAGCCAGCACATCTGCTCGTTCATTCCCACATATCCCAACATGGGAGGGGATCCACAGAAAGTTGATGACTCTTCCCTGATTGGTAAGTACTCTCACAGCTCTCTTAATTTCAGCGACTATTGCAAGATTTTCTGCCCGATTTTTACTTAGGCTTTGCAGTGCTGCTTTTGAATCAGTGCAAATTACTGCACCATTAGTGTTCCGTTCAAGAAACCTTAACGCCATAAGAATGACAGTTAGCTCTGCTTGCGTTGAAGAGGCATAGTTCTCAATGCACGCTTTTTCTTTGGTCTGACATATGTGGTTTACAAGGTTCTGAACGATTCCTTACACAAGTTTCTGAAGGCAGTTCTTATGTTCGCCGGGCTTGCATACGCCACTGATGTTATCCTTTCGATATGGGCTTCAGGGGGACCAGTTTGGTGTGATCCCCCAGTTCTTTCTCTCTTCCTGTCTCCTGAAGGATTTCCTGTCCCAGCTGGGACCTTGTGTTTGGCCTCCATCTTCATCATTTTACACTTGCTCGAGTTACACTCTAGTAGCCATTTGTTGGACCACTCCTTCAATTTGTTCAGGTCATCCTGTAATCTCTTGCTGTCATCCTCTGTCTTAATCCTTCTCATAATTTTAGCATCATCAGCAAACATTGAGAGGAATATGTCTATACCTTCTGGAAGCTCATTCACATGTATCAGAAACAAAATAGGTCCCATGTACAGAACTCTGTGTGACTCCGCTGGTGACATCACGCCAGTCTGAGCGTGATCCCTCACAGTAACTCTCTGCTTCCTTTTGTGTAGGTACTCCTTTATCCATTGGAGCACCCAACCACTTACTCCCACTTGTTTCTCCAACTTATGCAAGTCTCCTTTTGGGGTACTGTTTCAAACGCTTTCTGACAGTCCAAGAAAATGTAGTCTGCCCATCGCTCTTTTTTTTGCTTAATGCTTGTTGCTTGGTCATAGAATTCTATGAAACTTGTGAGACACGACTTGTCACCCCTGCACACATGCTGGTGGTGTGTTACAAAATCTCTTCTCTCCAAAGATACTACCAGGCTTTTTCTCACGATCATCTCCATCACCTTACATGGTATAAACACTGGCCTGTAGTTTAGGGCCTCCTGCCTGTCCCTATTTTTGTATATTAGGACTAAGTTAGTTGTCTTCCAAATCTCTGGTAGGTCTCCTGTTTCCAGTGACTAGTTATACACCATTGATAGTGGCATGCAAAGTGTTTCTGCCCCCTCTTTTAGCATCCATGGTGAGATTCCATCAGGTAAAACATTGTTAGTCACATCTAGATTGAGCAGATACCTCCTAACCTCATCTCTGGTAATTTCAATATCTTTCAAGTCGTCTTGGTTTATCCCCACCCTTCTTAGTTCAAGGATTTCTCTTTGCTCTTTTGTGAAGACCTCCTGGAATCTCTTGTTGAGTTCTTCACACACCTCTTTGCAATTCTCTGTGTACCCATCCTCTCCCTTTTTCAGTTTCATCGCCTGTTCTGTCACTGTTTTTTTCTTCTTATGTGGTTGTATAGCAGTTTTGGTTGTGTCTTGGCTTTGTTTGCTATGTCATTTTCAGAGTCTCTCTGCTTTTCTCCTCACACTGAAGTACCCATGTCTGGCCCTCTGGTATCTCTTTCTGCTCTCTGGTGTCCAGTTATTTCTGTAATGTCTCGATGACCTTGTCTTAGCTGCCTTGCTTCCTTTAATGTCTGATTGAACCACGTAATCCCCTTTTGTTTTTCTTTTTTTTTCTTTCTGGGCCGGGATAAACCTGTGTTCTGCCTCCCGACGCTTCTGGTTGATGTAGTCCATCATGCCTCGTACAGACTTTCCTTTGAACTGTCTCTCATGGTATTCCTATTAGGAATTTTCTAATCTCATCATAGTTTCCCCTTTGGTATTCCAGACTTTTACTTTTCAGTCTATTCCTTGGATGGGTTAATCCTACTTCCACCAGATACTCAAATGTTGAGACACTGTGGTCACTCGTGCCTATGGGGGGGGGGAGGGTTCTGATTTGATTTCCCTTTATGTCTGACTCTTCAGGGTGAATACCAGATCAAGTCTGACTGGTTCATCATTCCCTCTCATTCTGGTAGGCCCCTTGACATGTTGGCATAGAGAGTTTCTTGTCGCTACGTCTATTAATTTACCTCTCCATGTTTCTGTCCCTCCATGTGGTTCTCTATTTTCCCAGTCTATCTTTTGATGGTTGAAGTCATCCATGATCTATAGTTTATCTTTCTTCCTGCAGGCAATAGAAGCTGCTCTCTCTGTTATGTTAATGGCTGCCATGTTGTTCCTGTCATTCACCTGTCTGGGTCTTCTGTCTCCTGTCTGTGTGGTAGGTAGATGATTATGAGAAAGTGTTAAGCCAGAATGACTTGATTTGGATATGAGGACCAGAGTCGTGTGATCCTCCAGCCATTTGTGTAAAAGTGATCTGGGATAGGACGGAGGGAAGGAATGGTGCCAACCGTTTGGACCATCTGGTATCGAACGCCCACCTGCATGAGACAAGGCCGTCGTTTTACCAGCCAGTCCAAGTGGTTGGAGCGGTACCAGCGAGTTAATAATCCAGAGGACACAATTACCGTTACTCTTAATATAGTGTCCAGTTGGTAGTGGCGAAGTGACCTGATCGCTCTTATCTCTGCACTCTGGTCTAATCCTCTTTACTCAAGATTCTTTCATTCTGCATCTTCGATCCTCATTTATTATCCCCTCCCCCATCATTCCCCTCCATCCCCCCCCCCATCTCCCCACCATCTCCCCACCACAGTGGACATATATACTATGACTCGCAGAGTGCACTCCTGGCATTGAACGCACATAGTAATACCCAGAAAATAGTCAGATATATATGAATGAATGTTTTGGCTGCTAAAGAAAGCAGATTTCAAATTAAATTACTTAGGATACCATCACATTTTGGCCTTTCAAGTCATGACACTGTTGGTATGCTTGCAAAGACAGCCTGTAGAAAACTAGTGGTTGAAATTGATAAATTCATTACCAATGACAAAGAGAATACTTAAACAAATATCTAATGAAGATCTCACCGACCTAACAAATTCACAAAGACCTGAAAGTTGTAGCATTAAATATTATGACAGATATCGTGAGGAGACATTCACATATGGGACTAATAGAACAAGAACCCGGCAATGTGATGTTATAGTGGCCAGAATACGCCTGGGATATAGACGTATCTGGCAGCTTCTCAAAACCCAAATGTCGAGTACACAATGTGTCAACTTTGTGAANGGTGGCTGGTGGTCCCTGGTGGCCACTGGTGGCCCCTGGTGGTGGCTGGTGGTCCCTGGTGGCCCCTGGTGGTGGTGGTGATTGGTGGCCCTGGTGGTCCCTGGTGGTGGCTGGTGGTCCCTGGTGGTCCCTGGTGGTCCCTGGTGGTGGCTGGTGGTCCCTGGTGGTGGCTGGTGGTCCCTGGTGGTCCCTGGTGGTCCCTGGTGGTGGTGGTGGTGGCCCTGGTGGTCCCTGGTGGTGGCTGGTGGTCCCTGGTGGTCCCTGGTGGTGGCTGGTGGTCCCTGGTGGTCCCTGGTGGTCCCTGGTGGTGGTGGCTGGTGGTCCCTGGTAGTCCCTGGTGGTGGTGGTCCCTGGTGGTGGTGGTCCCTGGTGGTGGTGGTGGTCCCTGGTGGTGGTGGTCCCTGGTGGTGGCTGGTGGTCCCTGGTGGTGGCTGGTGGTCCCTGGTGGTGGTGGTGGCTGGTGGTGGCTGGTGGTCCCTGGTGGTGGTGGCTGGTGGTCCCTGGTGGTCCCTGGTGGTGGTGGTCCCTGGTGGTCCCTGGTGGTGGTGGTCCCTGGTGGTGGTGGTCCCTGGTGGTGGCTGGTGGTCCCTGGTGGTGGTGGTCCCTGGTGGTGGTGGTGATTGGTGGTGGTGGTCCCTGGTGGTGGTGGCTGGTGGTCCCTGGTGGTGGTGGTGATTGGTGGTCCCTGGTGGTCCCTGGCGGTCCCTGGTGGTGGCTGGTGGTCCCTGGTGGTGGCTGGTGGTCCCTGGTGGTGGCTGGTGGTCCCTGGTGGTCCCTGGCGGTCCCTGGTGGTGGCTGGTGGTGGTGGTGGTCCCTGGTGGTGGCTGGTGGTGGTGGTGGTCCCTGGTGGTGGCTGGTGGTCCCTGGCGGTCCCTGGTGGTGGCTGGTGGTCCCTGGAGATATGGTATACTGGTGTTGAAGATGGTAGCAAGGGACAGAGTCCACAGCAATGCAGGGGATAACCAGAACACTTTTTTTAATTGTTGACATCACTCGTGAGACTCATTATATTTCTTTTTGACTTGGTCCATCATTTCTTAGACTGTCTTTCCCCTCCAGATCTTCCCGTTATACATGACCCAAACATTTTCTTACCCCTCACGACTCCTCTTGTGTGGTCTACTCCTCTTTCTCTGACTCATGGTATTGTTTCTTGTGTTGTGTAACCATATTGTCAACCACCGGGATACAATGGTGTCTCTCCCCTAGTGGGTGTTCATGTTCGTTGTTCTCCATGTTCTCCTCAGCCAGGCTAAAGAGTAGATGAACAAATCCACAAGGGCCGTGCTCTCGGACGTAGGTTCGAATCCCCGTCACGGCCCATGTGGATTTGTTCATTTTTGTTTGTTCGTTTTGTTTGTTCATTTGTTTGTTCATCATGCTATTGTGATCTGTCTGTGTTATAAAGAGTAGATTCTGTGCACTAAGAATATCTCCTCCCTATTCTCTTTTTTTTTTAAATAACATGTTGTCATTGTCAACATGTTGTTTTAAGAACTTCCTTACCATACTTTGCACTATTATTTCACTAGTTTACTCCCCACGTTTCTACAGCACAAAATGGTTTTCTTGATTCCCAGTCTATGTCTTAGTGATGTAAGGTTCCCCATGATTAGTAGTTACGCTGTCATGCTGCTAACCTCTGTAGCTCGTCTTTGTATGTACTCAGGGACCTGACGCTTCAAATTCGTAGTCCTGAGGTTCCGGGTTCGATCCCCGGTGGATGGGGAAACCAAATAGGCTGAATCTCTTTCATCCTGATGCCCCCTGTTCATCTAGTGGTAAATAGGTACCTAGGAGTTAGACAGCTGCTACGGGCTGCTTTCTGGAGGTGTGTAACAAAAAGGAGGCCTGGTCGAGGACCGGGCCGCGGGGACGCTAAGCCACGAAATCATCTAAAGATAAAATGTATTTGTTGGTGGGCTGTGATCTTTTGTTGCTTGCTAGGGGGGGGGTGTATATTACCAGGATCACTACCTGTCACAGTGACTGATAGTGACAGTGGTGGTGTCACAGTGACACCATGACTCACCTACTGGCACAGTTAGTGTGTTACGGCCAGGGTCGCAACCGGGTTCTTTGATGGTAGAACCAAACTTATAGTATCCGACCCCAAGTCGATAGTACGCTTCAAGAAAGTGGTTATGTAGTGCATAAAAAAGGAGGTGATGAACAAAACACTGTTCCTTTCGTCAATGTATTAAATATCTTTCCACCACCGTTTAGTATATTTGTGTACACCGTCACCATAAATAATATATAAAGAACCGATAGGCTATTACTACACCTAGCTATGTACAATCCTTTCGCTCAGGATATCAAACGTGTTCACGTGCAGAGTTCATCAATCCCCGGTAGTTCTTCACTGTCCAGTAGCGTATCCAACCTTACTGGGAAGAACACCGGCGAGTTCACCTACACGTGGGCCAGCCCACTGACGGTGTCAGGAGGTGCCTGTACCCCAACCACCACTCTCCAGCTACTCGCTGGCAGAGTACCTCAGCCACACGCTGAGCGGGGTCACAAACCAATACAGGTGTAGCGATCCCCTGGCAGCAGTCTCTAGTGACCAGCTAGCAGCACTACTCAACAGGCACCTCCCAGTCGTCAGTCTCTTCCCTAAGCCAGTCCCGAAGGTACGCCGATCTTTTCAACACTACAGCACTTGCAGCTACCACACTGCTTCATCGGCGGCGGCTTCCTTGGTCGTTTCCAGGACCCTGTAGGGAGAACTCTGGACTACCCAAGGTGAACTGGTCTCTCCAGTACCGCTGCCCCCCAGACGTCACCTCTGTGGACACAACAACGTCATCAATGACCTAGCCGGTACTGGTGAACTAGGAAATACCACTAACCCACTGGGGAGTTAACATTGTGCTCTGTAGCACACACTAGGTGGCGCTGGTGTTGATGCGTCACCTCACCAGAGGTCGCTCACAACGACCCTTCTGGCTGACCCAGGCAGGAATCTTTAGCCATTTGATAACCACCACCAGATGGCATTGTCCACATTGTGTACTATTCCCGGGGAGTTCGGGTGCAGACTCTTAGATGGCGCTGGAACTGCCACTCTGCCACTTGACAAGGGCGACGAGTCCGTAACATAGTGATACTGGCAGTGAATCACCGTCACTTTTCTCGCAAGGAGAGCAACTGCCTCTCCCTGTCAACGTTTCTTATTGACTTAGGATCTTCCTGTATGTGTGTTCACAATTTGTACCTGCAGGATCAAGCGGTTAGCTCTTGGTCTGTCTAACCGTCGATTGCCTAATGTACTGATTTCCGACCTATTTTTTCTTTTTCAAGTTACTACATGTATCTCTTTCTCTTTTACACACAAACACACACATCCCCAGGATACAGCCCGCATATGTGCCTATTTACTGCTAAGTGAACAGAGGCATCAGGGGAAACTCTGCGCAATTGTTTGTCTCGGCCGGAAATCGAACCCGGGGCCGCGGATTGCAAATCCGTGTGTACTCACCCATTTGTGCTTGCGGGGGTTGAGCTTTGGCTCTTTGGTCCCGCCTCTCAACTGTCCATCGACTGGTGTACAGATTCCTGAGCCTACTGGGCTCTATCATATCTACATTTAAAACTGTGTATGGAGTCAGCCTCCACCACATCACTGCCTAAAGCATTCCATCCGTTAACTACTCTGACACTGAAAAAGTTCCTTCTAACGTCTCTGTGGCTCATGTGGGTACTCAGTTTCCACCTGTGTCCCCTTGTTCGTGTACCACCAGTGTTGAATAGTTTATCCTTGTTTACCCGGTCGATTCCTCTGAGGATTTTGTAGGTTGTGATCATGTCTCCCCTTACTCTTCTGTCTTCCAGTGTCGTAAGGTGCATTTCCCGCAGCCTTTCCTCGTAACTCATGCCTCTTAGTTCTGGGACTAGTCTAGTGGCATACCTTTGAACTTTTTCCAGCTTCGTCTTGTGCTTGATAAGGTACGGGTTCCATGCTGGGGCCGCATACTCCAGGATTGGTCTTACATATGTGGTGTACAAGATTCTGAATGATTGCTTACACAGGTTCCTGAAGGCTGTTCTGATGTTAGCCAGTCTCGCATATGCCGCAGATGTAATTATTTTTATGTGGTCTTCAGGAGACAGGTTTGATGTGATATCAACTCCTAGATCTTTCTCTCTGTCCGTTTCATTAAGTACTTCATCTCCTATTCTGTATCCTGTGTCTGGCCTCCAGTTTCCACCGCCTAGTTTCATTACTAGGAAATAATGTTCATTACTAGTTCATTACTAGTTTCAGTTCATGTGTGTGTGTGTGCATGTGTGTATAAATCATGACATTACCATATTTCATTTGGGATGAAAAAAACAATGGAACACTGGGCACAACAATGACGTGTGAGAATATATCTATCAGTCAACATTGTGTGGTCCTGCCTGGCCACCCACACGCTGGCCACCCACACAGCTGGCCACCCACACGCTGGCCACCCACACGCTGGCCACCCACCGCTGGCCACCCACAACGCTGGCCACCCACACGCTGGCCACACCACACGCTGGCCAACACACACGCTGGCCACCCACACGCTGGCCAACCACCATATAGCCTGTAAACAAATACTGTATAACCTGTAACCCAGATTAAATTGGAGATGTAAGTCCGTAGAGTGGAAGTTAACGTTGTAGGAAAATCCAAGTAGGCTTTATTCTTTTTTTTTTAATGAATATTCATATTTTACTTTATTTATTTTTTTTACTTGAAAATTATATTATTGTTATTTGATTATTTTTAGTTAAGCCTCAATATTGAATTATTGTTCTCAGTTATTTATGGACTGTATATTATAATTCAGCCTGCCAGAAGTTAACACACTCACTGGGAGGGACAATGCAACTTGTACCACCTTGTAATGAATATGGTGCACGCTGTATTTGTTTACCTTATTGTTACAAATTATTAATTATTAATCAGACCACATATGGTCTGGTCTAGTCTACTATTCTTATAGCTAATTTAATTATGATCACTACTCTATCTACA
>WNGS01075187.1:0-20917 GCA_020271785.1 Procambarus virginalis | reverse complement strand
AATGCGCTACAGACTCCAAAGTGATTTTACTCTTGCCTGCGGGCTCTATTGCATCATATTTGTTCATAGAATAACCCACCTGGGCTTGCCTTCAACAGTACATTACTTACATAACGTATTTTCCAGCGCTACTTTAAAATTAAACGATAAACGAGCCCTCTCTTATGCGAGACGATATTTTCCTATGAAACATCATTGTGTTAGGACATTTTGTAGAGGTATAGGAGTTGGTTCTTATAGGTGGTGTAGAGAATATTTTGTTAGCTAGGCAACCTACCTAACAAGGAGTGTAGCCTCCTATAAAAAGCCCTCCCCCCCCCCCAAGCCCAACCCACTCAGAAGACTGTCTTCCTCCTACGAAATAGAAGGTGTCTCTCAAAATAAACACCTGCTGGGAAAATTGAAGTCCTTGAAGGACCCGGTTAGTATTACCCTCACTTTCTGCTAATAGATTTATTTTATGTTTATTTCCCTCAATACAAAAAAGTTTGTATATCCTCTATTTCTCCTCTTATGTTTTCTTCAGTACAGTTCTTGGACCCGTCCACACTTGTAGAGTAGTAATTCTACGTGGAGGGTCTGCCCCAAACAAGATGCTGTTATGTAGTCTAATTGACGATGCCTGCTGAAGAGGACACAAGGCTACTCCTGCAGGGGGAGAGGTATGTACTAGTTGTTCTTAGAGAAAAAAAATAGAATATTTTTATAATATATATATATAATCCTATAAAAAACCTTTAATCACTATAAATTATTTCCACCATCTCTTTCCAGAACACTTCCGATGAGAGAGAGGAGGAAACTCAGCCAAAAGGTGTCAACCCAACTCCCCCCCACACCTCCAAGAGGGGGGGATGGGGGTCAAGACCTTCCCCCACTCATCACTGACGAAGAGACGTCAGAATTCTACTCAGATGAGAATGGGGAGGTGGAGGGGACGAGGGATAAGGGGGGGGGGGTAGAGCTGTAGTAAGTGAATATGGCAGGAGCCCACTGTAAACTACAATTATTAACTAACATAATTACTTATACATTTTGTGTATTTTTACCTAATAAAGCATTTAATCAATTATTTAATGTTTTTTTTAACCCTGTTAATATATTGTATAAAACAACTATTTTTTCTTTCACCCTCATTTATTTTGAGTATATATCCTATATAGCTCCCAGTCATATATGCATATAGTCCTGAAGGGCCATTCAGTCTTGTTCGATTATATTTCCTTTAATTAGCACTAAATATGACAAGGTGTTTAGGAGATACCCAGAGTAAGTGAAATATGGTGCGAGCTCACCGTAGACTAAATTTTAGGTGTGACTGTCTGGCACACCGCCTCTGATTCCATTGTATGATAAGTGGGCCTATCTGGCTCCCCGCCTCCGAGTCCATTGTTAGATAAGTACTAAGGAGATACCCAGAGTAAGTGAAATATGGTGCGAGCTCACCGTAGACTAAATTTTAGGTGTGACTGTCTGGCACACCGCCTCTGATTCCTTTGTATGATAAGTGGGCGTATCTGGCTCCCCGCCTCCGAGTCCATTGTTAGATAAGTACCTCCCATTGTTTGTTAAGTGTCCCTATCTGGCTCTAATTATACTACTGCCGTATTTTAAAGACATACATGTGGGTGAAACCAGAAAACTTATACCAACACTGAGAGTAAGGAAATGATCATACATCTCTTGGGGTAGAATACCTTTCAATACAAGCTTGCCTGTGTAGAGAAGAAACTGTCTGTATTCAGTTGCCTTCCATCTGTCAATTTCTTCCAAACCTCGTGGTTTACGTGCAAAAATATTGGGCACAAAATCTTTTATGCTCACCAATCTAGCACTAATTTCAGAAATCTGGCGGCTACATAATTTAAATGTGTTTTTCCGTATCCAGGTGACAAGAAGTCGCTTCATAACACCAAGGCACACCTGGTGCATATAGTCAATGGGAAACGCTGCAATTAAGTCTATGTTCAAGTCACAGAATGGTGATTTACCATGATGATGTTGCGAGTTAGATTGATTACGGAAGCGTGTGTCTGTTCTAATGGTTAAATTTGTTACTTCTGGATATGTCATTTTCCCCATCCAAGTACCTTTCTGTTCACATTTGTCACAGCCATAATAACCTGAAAACAGTTTTATGGTCTTCACCATAGCCTTAGCAGGTGCATCACAAATTACACATTGTAATTTTATGTTGATAATTCTGTTACCATACTGAATCCCATGCAACAAAAGGTCATCCATATCAGATATAAAATCATATAAGAAATTTAAATCACTTGGCTTAGAACGTCCATACAAGAGGACTACTGGAAAGACTTTCAAAGGTTTAATATTCATTACTGCACAGAGAACTGGCCACAAAGCATCATTTTTGCTTCTAAATATAGGAAGGCCATCAATGTTACATGACAATAATAATTGTCTTAGTCCTTTTACAGTTGCTTTTGGATATCTACTTATGTTTTTTAACAGTTCCTCTTTTAACCCAAAGTAAACATATTTCATTCCAGATTTTTGCTCAGTTTCTATGTACCTTTCAGAACTGATTAGTGTCCGAGCTGTTTTTGGTAAATAGTCAATTCCCATTTGCCTCAAAATTTTTAATAATTCATCAACAGCATTGTGTGTAACACCATTCTTGTTTACCCACTGAATTAATAAATTCTGTGGGTAAACATGATTATCATGGTCATCATTCTCCTCCTCACTTTGAGAATTAGATAATACATCATGCATATCAGTAAGATTCATGTGTAGATCATCAATTTCAGAGCCTAATCCATACTCTTGATTTGACTCGGCTTCAAAAGAACTAATGTCATTGTCTGATAACTCAATCTCTGAACTTGATGCTGCCTCAGTAAGATTAATGGGTTCACTAGTGTGCACAGCTGTATTTGGATGCATTTTGTGTATACGTTTTAGCCTTCTTGATACTTGCATCCATCTGTTGTTGTATTGGAGTCGCTTTTTTCGCTTATACTCATACATTGTTAAAGAGTGTCAAATTTCTACATTAGACTACCATATTAGCTATATTATTGTTAATAATGTATTGACAGATGCAATATGTATTAAAATTCTAAAAATAAGTCATGCATAATATACAATTTGTGGGAAACTGTCTGCTGAGAAAAGCTGGTGTGGGGGTTGTCACAAGAGTGAGTTATAATCAAAGCTGGTGCATATAACATCCTTGTCAAGCACATGCAAAAGTGAACACTTCCAGATTTGGAGACATGCAGAAATGCAACATGTAGAAATAGAGGCATGCCAAAACAAAGACATGCCAAAACAAAGACATGCCAAAACAAAGACATGCCAAAACAAAGACATGCATAAATTCAAATTCTTATGTAAATAATATCTAGTGATTATTATATAAATTATTCCATCAGTACTAGATCAAATATTCACAAAAAAAGAAGATATATTTGATATTCAATACCATCCTCCCTTTGCAAAGAGTAATCATGTCCTGTTGGACATTAATTATATGTTAAGATATAATCTAAAAGAAAATAGGGACATTGAAAAGGTTGTTAAACTCTATTTCAATAAAGGACACTATAAGGAACCTCGAAGGAGTACCCTTTATTACAAGTGTAAGTGAAAGTATTGGAAAAAATAATTAAAGCTAAATGTGAAGAACACCTGGAGACAAATGATATATCAGACTGGCAGTACTGTCTTCGATCTGGAAGGTCCAGAGTAATGAATTTACTCAGTTTCAATGATCAAGCCACAGAGATCTATAAAGAATTCTGATCAAGAAAGAGATCTAGAGGTGGTTTTAGATGGAAAACTATTACCTTAGGATCATATTAAGAACTTTGTGCGAGGGGCCTATGCTACACTTGCTTACATTTACAATTGCTTTTAAATACATAGGTCAAATACTAAAGAAATTGTTTAAAACTTTTGTTAGACCAAAGCTGGAATATGCAGCGGTTGTATGCTGCCCATATCTAAAGAATCACATCAACAAGCTGGAAAAGGTATAGACATGCCACTAAATGGCTCCCAGGTTAGAGGCATAAAATGCCAAAACTAGATGGTAGAATAAAAAGAAGATATTGTAAAAGGTAACCAAACAAAGATGCCGCAGAAATATTAGAAAATTAACTTTCTCAAGCAGCGTGGTAGACACGGTTGGAACAAGTTAGGTGAGAGGGTGGTGGAGGCCAAAACCATAAGTAGTTTCAAAGCATTATATGACAGTGCTGGGATAGGACACCACAAGCGTAGCCACAAATAATAGAATTTGGCGGTTCATATCACATTTTTCAAAATTAGAGATAAGGATGGTAATAAAGTTCAATGTAAAAACACCTATTATTAATGAATTTGTGAGAACTTCATATAAAATTAAGAACTGAGCAAAGTATAGTACTATAGAAATAAAAACAAAAAGGGTGCATGTTTTTCTTCACATTACCTTTCTGTAGATTTTTTCCTTTGTTACTACGTGAATGATCCGGTTCAGTAGTGTTGCAGTAGTTGCAGTTGTTGTTGTAGTCCTTAGCGTAAATATCAGCAGTTGTGGTAAATATCAGTGTTGTGGTACCTGCAGTTTGAAAAGTTCCAGGAGAGCAGCCCAGAGTGTCCCCAAGGGAAGCCCTCCCATAAAAATTGATTAATAATGATAAAGTGACTTAAGTTTACTTATTAAAGACTTAATAAAGTTTTGGAGCTCTGAAGTCACAGGATTGTGCATTCTGATGGGCTTTTTGGGTGTACTGAGTGTTTTGAAAAGAATCAAAGTACAAAACAATGTTAAGAGTCACATGCTAATACATTCAGGCAATAAACCTCATTAATGTCTAAAGTGTGGAAAAAGATTCAGTCAACCTGCTCATATGAAGGTTCACATGATGGTGCATTTGGGGTTTAAACTGTATGAGTATCCAGAATGTGGGAAAAGATTTAGTAAACTTTCTCATGTGAAGACTCACATGGTCGTGTTTACAGATGACAAACTTTATGAATGTCCAGAGCGTGGGAATGGATTTTTTATGATTTTATTATTTCATTATTTTTTTTAATTTTCTTACAATATAATAATATTTTCTTACATATATACATACAGAGAGAGAGAGCGAGAGCGAGAGAGCGAGAGAGCGAGAGAGAGAGAGAGAGATATATGGAGAGAGAGAGAGATATATGGAGAGACACACATCCAGACAGACAGATACACACACACACAGCAATGATCACAATGGTAAAAATGTTTGGATTTGGTACATAAAGATTGGGAGATTGGGTAGCAATAGATACAGTGGAATTTTAAAGCAACAAGGTTTTTTAGTTCATTATTAACAACATTATTTAGTGTATGTGGGTTGGGGTTAGAGTAGATGAGGGTAGTATGGGTAATATCATCAGCAAACAATATAGGTTTCAGAATGTTAGAGACATTAGGCAGATCATTGATGTATATAAGAAATAGGAGGTGTCCCAAGAAGCTGCCCTGTGGCACTCCAACAGTTATTGAATAATGATTCATAATTAATTTTTTTTTTGTGTCCCTGCGGCCTGATCCTCGACCAGGCCTCCACCCCCAGGAAGCATCCCGTAACAACTGACTCACACCCAGGTACCTATTTTGCTGCTAGGTAACAGGGACATAGGGTGAAAGAAACTCTGCCCATTGTTTCTCGCCGGAGCCTGGGATCGAATCTAGGACCACAGGATCACAAGTCCAGTTCGGCATAGTAGGCCGAGAAGTGCGTTCTGTCTACTAGGTACTACATATACACATTATATATATATATATATATATATATATATATATATATATATATATATATATATATATATATATATATATATATATATATATATATATATATATATATATATATATAATATATATATATATATATATATATATATACATACATACATACATACAGAGAGAAGAGAGAGAGAGAGACACAGAGAACTGGAGACACCACATCCAGACAGACCACACACACACACATTATTATTATTAGGAGAACATTGACCCCACACAACCTATAAATTATGTGAGAAATCTTTAAGGAATTCTGATAAAGAAAGAGATCTAGGGGTGGTTCTAAATAGAAAACTATCACCTGAGGACCACATAAAGAATATTGTGCGAGGAGCCTATGTCACGCATTCCAACTTCAGAATTGCTTTTAAATACATGGATGATGAAATACTAAAGAAATTGTTCACCACTTTTGGTAGGCCAAAGCTAGAATATNTGTTCCTCAGCATCTGCTGTTAGGTGAATCAAACTGTGAACATTGTAGACTAGAAAATCTTTCCATATACAGATCACCACAACTTGATACAAAATTCAGCAAAAGGTCATGAGCATATTTGCCGTATTTTAAAGACATACATGTGGTGAAACCAGAAAAAACTTATACCAACACTGAGAGTGGGTAAGAAATGATCATACATCTCTTGGGGTAGAATACCTTTCAATACAAGCTTGCCTGTGTAGAGAAGAAACTGTCTGTATCAGTTGCCTTCCATCTGTCAATTTCTTCCAAACCTCGTGGTTTACGTGCAAAAATATTGGGCACAAAATCTTTTATGCTCACCAATCTAGCACTAATTTCAGAAATCTGGCGGCTACATAATTTAAATGTGTTTTTCGTATCCAGGTGACAAGAAGTCGCTTCATAACACCAAGGCACACCTGGTGCATATAGTCAATGGGAAACGCTGCAATTAAGTCTATGTTCAAGTCACAGAATGGTGATTTACCATGATGATGTTGCGAGTTAGATTGATTACGGAAGCGTGTGTCTGTTCTAATGGTTAAATTTGTTACTTCTGGATATGTCATTTTCCCCATCCAAGTACCTTTCTGTTCACATTTGTCACAGCCATAATAACCTGAAAACAGTTTTATGGTCTTCACCATAGCCTTAGCAGGTGCATCACAAATTACACATTGTAATTTTATGTTGATAATTCTGTTACCATACTGAATCCCATGCAACAAAAGGTCATCCATATCAGATATAAAATCATATAAGAAATTTAAATCACTTGGCTTAGAACGTCCATACAAGAGGACTACTGGAAAGACTTTCAAAGGTTTAATATTCATTACTGCACAGAGAACTGGCCACAAAGCATCATTTTTGCTTCTAAATATAGGAAGGCCATCAATGTTACATGACAATAATAATTGTCTTAGTCCTTTTACAGTTGCTTTTGGATATCTACTTATGTTTTTTAACAGTTCCTCTTTTAACCCAAAGTAAACATATTTCATTCCAGATTTTTGCTCAGTTTCTATGTACCTTTCAGAACTGATTAGTGTCCGAGCTGTTTTTGGTAAATAGTCAATTCCCATTTGCCTCAAAATTTTTAATAATTCATCAACAGCATTGTGTGTAACACCATTCTTGTTTACCCACTGAATTAATAAATTCTGTGGGTAAACATGATTATCATGGTCATCATTCTCCTCCTCACTTTGAGAATTAGATAATACATCATGCATATCAGTAAGATTCATGTGTAGATCATCAATTTCAGAGCCTAATCCATACTCTTGATTTGACTCGGCTTCAAAAGAACTAATGTCATTGTCTGATAACTCAATCTCTGAACTTGATGCTGCCTCAGTAAGATTAATGGGTTCACTAGTGTGCACAGCTGTATTTGGATGCATTTTGTGTATACGTTTTAGCCTTCTTGATACTTGCATCCATCTGTTGTTGTATTGGAGTCGCTTTTTTCGCTTATACTCATACATTGTTAAAGAGTGTCAAATTTCTACATTAGACTACCATATTAGCTATATTATTGTTAATAATGTATTGACAGATGCAATATGTATTAAAATTCTAAAAATAAGTCATGCATAATATACAATTTGTGGGAAACTGTCTGCTGAGAAAAGCTGGTGTGGGGGTTGTCACAAGAGTGAGTTATAATCAAAGCTGGTGCATATAACATCCTTGTCAAGCACATGCAAAAGTGAACACTTCCAGATTTGGAGACATGCAGAAATGCAACATGTAGAAATAGAGGCATGCCAAAACAAAGACATGCCAAAACAAAGACATGCCAAAACAAAGACATGCATAAATTCAAATTCTTATGTAAATAATATCTAGTGATTATTATATAAATTATTCCATCAGTACTAGATCAAATATTCACAAAAAAAGAAGATATATTTGATATTCAATACCATCCTCCCTTTGCAAAGAGTAATCATGTCCTGTTGGACATTAATTATATGTTAAGATATAATCTAAAAGAAAATAGGGACATTGAAAAGGTTGTTAAACTCTATTTCAATAAAGGACACTATAAGGAACCTCGAAGGAGTACCCTTTATTACAAGTGTAAGTGAAAGTATTGGAAAAAATAATTAAAGCTAAATGTGAAGAACACCTGGAGACAAATGATATATCAGACTGGCAGTACTGTCTTCGATCTGGAAGGTCCAGAGTAATGAATTTACTCAGTTTCAATGATCAAGCCACAGAGATCTATAAAGAATTCTGATCAAGAAAGAGATCTAGAGGTGGTTTTAGATGGAAAACTATTACCTTAGGATCATATTAAGAACTTTGTGCGAGGGGCCTATGCTACACTTGCTTACATTTACAATTGCTTTTAAATACATAGGTCAAATACTAAAGAAATTGTTTAAAACTTTTGTTAGACCAAAGCTGGAATATGCAGCGGTTGTATGCTGCCCATATCTAAAGAATCACATCAACAAGCTGGAAAAGGTATAGACATGCCACTAAATGGCTCCCAGGTTAGAGGCATAAAATGCCAAAACTAGATGGTAGAATAAAAAGAAGATATTGTAAAAGGTAACCAAACAAAGATGCCGCAGAAATATTAGAAAATTAACTTTCTCAAGCAGCGTGGTAGACACGGTTGGAACAAGTTAGGTGAGAGGGTGGTGGAGGCCAAAACCATAAGTAGTTTCAAAGCATTATATGACAGTGCTGGGATAGGACACCACAAGCGTAGCCACAAATAATAGAATTTGGCGGTTCATATCACATTTTTCAAAATTAGAGATAAGGATGGTAATAAAGTTCAATGTAAAAACACCTATTATTAATGAATTTGTGAGAACTTCATATAAAATTAAGAACTGAGCAAAGTATAGTACTATAGAAATAAAAACAAAAAGGGTGCATGTTTTTCTTCACATTACCTTTCTGTAGATTTTTTCCTTTGTTACTACGTGAATGATCCGGTTCAGTAGTGTTGCAGTAGTTGCAGTTGTTGTTGTAGTCCTTAGCGTAAATATCAGCAGTTGTGGTAAATATCAGTGTTGTGGTACCTGCAGTTTGAAAAGTTCCAGGAGAGCAGCCCAGAGTGTCCCCAAGGGAAGCCCTCCCATAAAAATTGATTAATAATGATAAAGTGACTTAAGTTTACTTATTAAAGACTTAATAAAGTTTTGGAGCTCTGAAGTCACAGGATTGTGCATTCTGATGGGCTTTTTGGGTGTACTGAGTGTTTTGAAAAGAATCAAAGTACAAAACAATGTTAAGAGTCACATGCTAATACATTCAGGCAATAAACCTCATTAATGTCTAAAGTGTGGAAAAAGATTCAGTCAACCTGCTCATATGAAGGTTCACATGATGGTGCATTTGGGGTTTAAACTGTATGAGTATCCAGAATGTGGGAAAAGATTTAGTAAACTTTCTCATGTGAAGACTCACATGGTCGTGTTTACAGATGACAAACTTTATGAATGTCCAGAGCGTGGGAATGGATTTTTTATGATTTTATTATTTCATTATTTTTTTTAATTTTCTTACAATATAATAATATTTTCTTACATATATACATACAGAGAGAGCGAGAGCGAGAGAGAGCGAGAGAGCGAGAGAGCGAGAGAGAGAGCGAGAGAGAGAGAGAGAGAGAGAGAGAGAGAGATATGGAGAGAGAGAGAGATATATGGAGAGACACACATCCAGACAGACAGATACACACACACACAGCAATGATCACAATGGTAAAAATGTTTGGATTTGGTACATAAAGATTGGGAGATTGGGTAGCAATAGATACAGTGGAATTTTAAAGCAACAAGGTTTTTTAGTTCATTATTAACAACATTATTTAGTGTATGTGGGTTGGGGTTAGAGTAGATGAGGGTAGTATGGGTAATATCATCAGCAAACAATATAGGTTTCAGAATGTTAGAGACATTAGGCAGATCATTGATGTATATAAGAAATAGGAGGTGTCCCAAGAAGCTGCCCTGTGGCACTCCAACAGTTATTGAATAATGATTCATAATTAATTTTTTTTTTGTGTCCCTGCGGCCTGATCCTCGACCAGGCCTCCACCCCCAGGAAGCATCCCGTAACAACTGACTCACACCCAGGTACCTATTTTGCTGCTAGGTAACAGGGACATAGGGTGAAAGAAACTCTGCCCATTGTTTCTCGCCGGAGCCTGGGATCGAATCTAGGACCACAGGATCACAAGTCCAGTTCGGCATAGTAGGCCGAGAAGTGCGTTCTGTCTACTAGGTACTACATATACACATTATATATATATATATATATATATATATATATATATATATATATATATATATATATATATATATATATATATATATATATATATATATTACATACATACATACATACAGAGAGAGAGAGAGAGAGAGAGAGATGGACACAGAGAACTGGAGACACACACATCCAGACAGACACACACACACACACAGAATTATTATTAGGAGAACATTGACCCCACACAACCTATAAATTATGTGAGAAATCTTTAAGGAATTCTGATAAAGAAAGAGATCTAGGGGTGGTTCTAAATAGAAAACTATCACCTGAGGACCACATAAAGAATATTGTGCGAGGAGCCTATGTCACGCATTCCAACTTCAGAATTGCTTTTAAATACATGGATGATGAAATACTAAAGAAATTGTTCACCACTTTTGGTAGGCCAAAGCTAGAATATGCAGCGGTTGTGTGGTGCCCATATCTTAAGAAGCTCATCAACAAACTGGAAAAGGTGCAAAGACATGCTACTAAGTGGCTCCCAGAAATGAAGGGGCAGAACTTAGAGGCCTTAGAGGTCATAGATTTAAACTAACTAAAGAAAGATGATGAAGAAATATAAGAAAAACATTTTCACAGAGTTGTAGACGATTAGAACAAGTTAAGTGAGAAGATTGTGGAGGCCAAACCATCAGTAGTTTCCAAGTGTTATATGACAGTGCTGGGTAGACGGGACACCAAGAGCATAGCTCTCATCCTGTAACTACACTTAGGTAATTACAGAGTACAGGTCTGTATACAGATGCCTGGTGCTGTATAGAGGCCCGGTCCGTAGAATTACCCAAATCTACCCAAATCTACCCAAATGTACCCAAATCCTCCTAGCATTACGTAAGTAATGAAGAAATATGATATATTTACTTACTGTAATGTTGGTGCTGCGCGTAGAACACGATCAAACCTATTTTCACTCTGAAATAATGTAATTTCATATCGAAATTCGAAGTAAATATGAAGCAGGTGACGCCATAGGAAGTCGACGGTCCAAGCGACAAAATTATGGAGCGACTTATCCAAGATATATGGTCGCCTGGAGAGTGTTTGCTGTCATATCAGCCTCCTGTACACAGTGATCCAGTCGTCGCACTTCTTTGCTCAAATTGTCGCAAATTTAATTAATTATATTAACAAGTAGAATGGGTATTTGTAAGAATATCTTTCATAAATAGCCACAAAAAATTAATATTTATTTTAAAAAATGTGTCTGGAAGTTAAATCAACTCCACATGACAATAATTTTGTTATATAGATACTATCGTTATTCGCTTGTATGTGTTCGCTACTTAAACTACCCATGTTCTTTTCGTTCATAGAACACCGAACCCTATACGCTCTCTGATATATTGCTTAATTAATAGAGATTCACAAAACTTATATTTGTATATGTTATCAGAAATGCAGAGATAAAATAGTTTTTGTGAATCCATCACAGAGATTATATCTTATTAGACAGGAAAGATATTCGTATTTCAAACAGGGTTTCTTGGCCGACGCTCTCCCTATCAATGGGATTTATGATCTTTCGAAGATCAATGTTAATTTAATCTAAATATTGTAATAAACGAAGTTTTCTGTCATAATAAAGACAGAAATATAAGCTGCATGTTATTACTTTAGCATAAATATAACTGAAGTGAAAGTGAAGATATATGCCTTTTTACAGTTACGTGATGGCTATCTCAGGGGTGTGAAGGCCTGCAAACAAGTGAATTAATTGTGTAATTCATTTGCATATGTGCAAAGTAACAATCAAAGGTCTATATGTCAGCATAAACAAAGATGTAGACGATAATGTGACTGCATTTCAAGGAAAATATATCTTAAATGAAAACCAGGATATGGTTAAATAAATAGTCAATACCACACCATCGCCGGTGTCCGGACACATGAAAACTTCCAATGCATCAGTGTCCTGCCAGGCGGGCAATACAGGCTTCACAATTCAGAAAAAAATTGTAATTCAGAGAGATGCGTTGATGAACGCAAAATGTTTTATATTTTAAATACAGATATAAACTTTGTTTTCAAACGTTTATTGTAACAATATCTCAAGTATAAGAATCAAGATATATTATGGACTTAACAATTTCCTATAAAGTTGCAATGCTACCTTAATTGTATATGATCATCATCATATACAGACAGAAATTAACTTATAAAATGTTGAGGTAAAGATAGATGTATGTTAATTATGACGCATAATCACTCTTAAGAACTTAATTATAAACCATAATATTATAATTATAATAATTCATTTTGGGGGGAACAGGTAGCCACAGTATATTCATACACGATAGGCTTTTATCAAGGTCATCCTTAAGGTCGAATTACTGACCCCGCCTAGAATGCAACCCCTCAACAAGCTGACTATTTCCTGAGTACCTACTTACTGCTAGGTGAACAGTCGCATTACGTGAACCCATACTCATCCTGTTACCAGTAGTTTGTGCAACCATACTCATCCTGTGACCTGTAATTTATTGTGCAACCCATACTCATCCTGTTACCAGTTGTTTGTGCACCCCATACCCATCCTGTGATCTGTAAATTATTATGCAACCCATACTTATCCTGTGACCTGTAGTTTATTGTGCACCTCATACTCATTCTGTGAGTCATAGAACATTGTGCAACCCTTTCTCATCGTGTGAATCTTTGTTTACTTTGCTCTCCATACTCATCCTCTGCCCGATAGTTTCTTGTGCAACCCGTACCCATCATGTCACTGGAAACGGGAGACCTCCCGGAAAGCTGGAAGACAGCTAATGTAGTCCCAATTTACAAAAAGGGTGACAGGCAAGAGGCACTGTACTACAGGCCAGTTTCCCTAACTTGTATACCATATGCAAGGTGACGGAGAAGATAGTGAAGAAAGGGCTCGTAGAGCATGTGGAGGGAAACAGCTTTGTAACACACCACCAGCATGGGTTCAGAGATGGTAAATCTTGCCTCACAGGCCTAATAGAATTCTATGGCCAAGCAACACAAATTTGGCAGGAAAGATAAGGGTAAGCAGACTGCATTTTCTTGGACTGTCATAAAACCTTTGACACAGTACCTCACAAAAGGCTGTTGCAAAAGCTGGAGCAACAGGCAGGAGTAAAAGGTAAGGTGCTCCAGTGGATAAGAGAGTATCTAAGCAATAGGAAACAGCGAGTAACGGTGAGGGGGGGGGGAGGCATCAGAGTGGCGAGATGTCACCAGCGGGGTTCCACAGGGCTCTGTACTCTGACCCATCCTGTTTCTAGTATGTGTAAACGACCTTCCAGTGGGTATAGACTCATTCCTCTTAATGTTTGCTGATGATGCAAAAATTATGAGAAGAATCTAAACAGATGAAGATAGACAGAGACTACAGGACGACCTGGACAAACTGGAGGAATAATCTAGAAAATGGTTGCTAAAGTTCAACTCAGGAAAGTGTAAAGTAATGAAATTAGGCGACAGGAGCAGAAGGCTGAACACAAGATAACATCCGGGAGGTGAAATCCTGCAAGAGTCAAATAGAGAGAAAGATCTGGAGGTCGATATCACACCGAACCTGTCCCCAGAGGCCCACATCAAAAGGATATCATCAGCGGCATATGCTAGACTGGCCAATATAAGAACTGCCTTTAGAAACTTGTGTAAGAATCGTTCAGGACCCTGTACACCACTTATGTAAGACCAATCCTGGAGTATGCAGCTCCAGCCTGGCGTCCATACCTAGTTAAACACAAGACGAAGTTAGAGAAGATTCAGAGGTGCCACCAGACTGGTCCCGGAACTGAGAGGAATGAGCTACGAGGAAAGGCTAAGGGAGCTGAACCTCACAACCCTGGAAAACAGAAGAGTAAGGGGAGACATGATAACCACCAACAAAATTCTCAGGGGAATTGACAGGGTGGACAAAGACAAACTCGTTAGCACGGGTGGAACACGAACAAGGGGACACAGGTGGAAACTTAGTACCCAGATGAGCCACAGAGACGTTAGAAAGATTTTTTCAGTGTCAGGGTAGTTAACAAATGGAATGCATAAAGTAGTGTTGTGGTGGAGGCTGACTCCATACACAGTTTCAAATGTAAATATGATAGAGCCCAATAGGCTCAGGAATCTGTACACCAGTTGATTGACAGTTGAGAGACGGGACCAGAGCCAGAGCTCAACCCTCGCAAACACAACTAGGTGAGTACAATATGTGAGAGGTCGTTCATTGTTTACCCTATACTCATCCTGTAAGTATAGGGTACACAATAAGTTCATTTGTACTCTATACTCATCATGAAGAAGCGTATTTTACCAGCATTGTAATATAAATTAAGAATAAAGGCGTCGATATTATTTCTCTGTTTACAACAGAACTTGCTACATACATTGTCATAATTGATGAATCTTTTCCAGGCAAGGCAGAATGGAGACATACGTCCTTGAAATCGGGAGATACTAGGTTTAAATCCTTGTTATCATGCTGTGCTATATACCAGTCCCATTGGTCTACAGTCGCAATAGTTGTTCTTGCTCTAATTTCTCCTGATCTCGTCTCGTCCCCACACATAAGTGAGATGGCATTGAATAAACAATTGCCATCTCCTTTAACATTAACTGGCATACGGCAGTTGGTCGTTACTCCTCCACAAATTTTAAGGATTTCTGCAGCCGTCTTGTCCTCCGAAAATTCAACATTTGCAGCAACCTTAATGTAAACCTGACCAAAGGTAAACTGTCAACAAAATTATTTGCACACCCTCCGTCACTATGTGATAGAGTGCGAAATGATACGTAAATTCAGAGACAATTCTTTAACAAACGTTCAAGAAATTTGTAAATGATTTGTTCAAAATGGACACATGATTGCTAAATTGTCCTGGTTTCTAGGAACTGTGGGCAGGGGTCTGTGGAAACACTATCCCCACTCTGAACACCGCAACGTCTGTGCTTATCTGAATATACGTCACATACACATATTTTATACCACACACATTTAATTTGTATCTTTAGTTCTTTATTGTTCACTTACATACTCAAAGAACCAGCAACATCTACATTCGAGGAAGGATTCCAGAAGCAGTTGACCACTGCAATTTTTTGTTTCTGTAATCCTTCTTTATGCTGTAGGTAAAGCAGTTAATAGAGCTACTGTCTCCTGCTCCTGGGGTTCGAGACTCCTAGTGCCCAGGTGAATGTGGAGAAGGCCAGTAGGTCGACCTTGGAGGTAGACCTCGATATACGCCTAACGAATAGACATGCACAAGCTGCCTGTCCACAGTGTATATCTTTCTACTCTCTCTCTCTCTCTCTCTCTCTCTCTCTCTCTCTCTCTCTCTCTCTCTCTCTCTCTCTCTCTCTCTCTCTCTCTCTCTCTCTCTCTCTCTCTCTCTCTCTCTCTCTCACCTTCTCCCTCTCTCTCACCTTCTCTCTCTCTAGTATCGTCAGCACTTATCTTTACACTTACTGGAAGTATCTAAGTATCAGCTGACGTATCTTCACACTTGAGTTAAACTTTAGTAGATATTTTCTGGACCATTCCTTAAGTTTCGCAGGCCAACGAAGATGGAATTCACATGAAATGGATTCTGTGACCATCGCTAACAATAATGTTGTGTTTTCTCTGTCTAGCTTCAGACCCGGTCATATTACAATTGTGTCTGAGAGGGTGCCTTTAAAGGAGCCGTTGAGTGTAACCTTGGATTGTCAATGAGCAATCTGAGAGCAGCAGTACACCGAGAACTTCAACAAGATCGTGTAGATCTGAGGCAAAGTGAAATTGACACCAATAATTCCATCTATCATCATACTATCATGCAAGAGGAGCCACACATCTATGGATCATCCAATAAAATCAGCAGACTTCTAGATGTTACTGCTGCTCGGCTTAGACTCGGTTACAAGTATCTCTGGGAATTCTCATTATCTGCCGATGTAGACCTGACCAAATGTAAACTGTGTCAACAAAATTATTCGCACACCCTCCGTCACTATGTGATGGAGTGCGAAAAGATACGTGAATTTAGAGACAATTCTATAACCAATGTTCCAGCGATGTGTAAATATTTCATTCAAAATTATCTGCTACCAGAAATTTTAGCCAAATATCCCCAGTTTGCTAACTGTAGGTAGTAACTAAGTGATTGTAACCTATCCACCGCTCCCCACTGGATGGGGGGCGGTGATTGATTGATTGATGAAGATTAAGCCACCCAAAAGGTGGCACGGGCATGAATAGCCCGTAAGTGGTGGCCCATTTGAGCCATTATCAGTATCAATAGATGATACTGGAGATCTGTGGAGGTGCGACTGCACCCTGCGTGACGGGAGATGTCTCCCGGACCAAATGGTGACCAAATGGTGGGGGGGGGGGCGGTGTGCAGGACAAACATATAAATTGTGACACTAGCTCTCCACGTATGTCAGTTGCTTAATTTAGAACCTGTACCTGAGGTCGATCTCGAACCCATTGTTGATGTGACGACTTATATTGAATTTTGTAACTAGCTCATCAAGATTGTAACTTGCTTAGCTAAATGAATTGTGGAGTTCAGTCCCTGAGCCCATTATGTGCCTCTGTAACCCTTTCCACTACCGCCCACGGGATGGGTATGGGGTGCATAATAAATGAACTAAACTAACTCTGAGAGAGTTAAGCGTAATTAAAGGATGATAGAAAATCACTTACAATTAATGCATCAAGTTTAGAGACTTGTACACATTTTAGTGTAAGAAGCAAGGCAAATAGTTCTGTCTGATAGGTAGAGGCAACTGCACCTGCAGCTGCACCCGTGGGGCGGTGTAGGAAACCATCAGTGTATATGATTTGAGAGAGAGAATAATCTGTGGACAGAGCATCAATGTGGCGTAAGGTATTGGGCTTTGCCTCAAGACGAAGCATAATAAGGAGCCCGAATATCTGGGGAAAAAGTTACATTAAAAATTGTCCACGTGATACATATATAATCACGATTTAAACATTTCATTTGTACTAATTGAATATATATTATTAGGAAGTTTTGTTTATCTGGGTAAGTTGTCAGCTTATATGAACTAATAGCTAGCGTGGCTTGTATACTGGGTACATCCGGTCTCTTACCCTTGACCGTGGCGGTAACTTTATGGTCAGGAAGCCACAAATATTTACAATGGGGCTCAGTCAGTCAACGTGATTCCTTTGACATCACTCATTTTGTATTCTATATGTATTCTGTTCTCGTATTGACAATTTGAATGATATTAAGAACATTTTGAATATCGTCTGACATAGATGGTGCTATAGTTGATTGTTGTTCATGACCTGTCCAGTGGGTCGAGACTATAGTCTCATTATTAGCACCTCTCAAATTGGTGGAAAGAAATTCTTGCTGCAAGAATATGTGTTCTCAGAGCTAACTAGGGTAACTAAAATACATATTTCCTAAATAAATACTTTAATTACAAATATTTGAAAATATATGATATGTTTCCGAATTTTTGATGATACAGAACATATTGTGGTTTATAATTAAGTTCTTAATAGTGATCCTATCCGGCATCATAATTTACATACATATCGACTTCTATTTTTCAATTTCTTTCTTTATTATACACCCCATATACCACCCCGTGGGCGGTGGTGTAAAGGATTACAGAGGCACATAATTGGTTCAGGAACTGAACCCTCTAGTTCGTTTAGCTAAGCAAATAACAATTTTTGACGCTAGTTACAAAATTATTAATGTTATATATACATGTACACATTCTCATACATACATGTACATATACATACGTATACATATAAACATACACATACATATTTAATCACACACACAAATACACACACCAATAATCTTTTGTGTCACAAGTGATTCAACAAGAGGCTCACAACAGTCACTATACAAGGCACTTTACATCTATGATGAGTCGCACTAGTTTACATCTATGATGGGTACTAGTCTTGCTGCACACCCACCCAACTGGGCGGCAGCTTTACAGTCATGTGTATGCATTACTTACAGTAAGCAAATTTTGGATACTTCGCTAAGATTTCGGGCAGCACATCATTATGAATGAAGTACTTACACATTTCTTGGAAACCATTGATGGTGTTATCTCTAAATTCCGTGAATTTTTTCACGTTCCATTATATAATGACGCAAAGTATGCGAATAGTTCTGCTGACAGAGTTTACATTTAGTCAAATCTACAGCAGCAGATGTTACAAATTCCCAGAGGTATTTGTAGCCGAACCTAAACCTAGCAGTGGTAACATCTATAGAAGTCTGCTAACCTTATTGGATGACCCATAGACGTGCGGTTCTTCCTGCATAATAGAATGATGATAGATGGAGTAACTGGTGTGAATTTCACTTTACCTCAAGTCTCCGAAATTTAGTTGATGTTCCCGGAATATTACTGCCCTCAGGCTGCTCAAAAGCAGTCCAAGTTGGTAATCAATTCCCTCTTTACGAGCAAAAGTCTTGGTCAACTTATTAGTTCCATCATGCATTCGGAGACCAATATGGGAAGGAATCCACAGGAGACAAACTCTGACTCCATCATTGATTATTTCATTATATCTGTGTCTAGCTTCAGAGATAAGCACGTCACAGTTATGCCTGTTGTGTATTCAAATGACTACTTTTTATGTTAATTTCTTTTTGTAAAAGATGATGATAAAGTTCAATAAATGTAAGTAAGTAATTATCAAAGGCACCAAGCCGGGAAGGCTATGTAGCACCATTAAATAAAGGTATTATTGAAACTTTATAGGAAAACGTTAAATTCTAAATATATCTCTATTTCTATACTTGAAATATTGTATACTTTGCTCTCTCCATCGTACTTCTGCACCTGCTGGCAAGTGGTGCGGTGCGATGTGCAGGTGGTGTTCATTACTAGGTGAGCTGGCAGGTGGTGTTCACTGCTGTTCACCTAGCAGTAATTAGGTACCCGGGAGCTGTTGTGGGGATGTATATCATGAGGCCCTGTATACAATGTTCACAATAGAACAATGTATAATCATTTCATGGTATACAACACATTGAGAAGGAATGAAGGTTAGATTCGAAAATTTAGTTTTTAATACGCTTACACATTTATTGAGTCTTTCCTTCACCTTCATTCAAGCACAAGGGTATTACAGTAAGTTTCTCCATTATTATTTTTTATTAATATTATTAGTTTTTTGTTATTATTTGTATTATTGTTAACAGGAAGAATGAGGGGGGGGGGGTAATGGTTCACATGTCCACATTCCAATGCCCAATTCCCAGGGCTGGGTGTGCGAGGGTGTACAATAAACCAAGCACCTCCGGCGGCCGCTTGTCGAAGGCGGAAGTGTAGCCTAGGCCGTTTGTCATGATAATTAGTGATGGCTCTTATTTTGATTATGGGTCCGTAATCCAGTTAAGCCTAAATTCTTAATTTATATTACAATGCTGGTAAAATACACTTCTTGATGATGAGTATGGAGTACAAATGAACTCATTGTGGATCCTATGCTCACAGGATGAGTATAGGGTACACAATGAACTACCACTCACACGATGGGTATGGGTTGCACAAGAAAATATCGCACAGAGGATGAGTATGGAGAGCAAAGTAAACAAAGATTCACACGATGAGAAAGGGTTGCACAATGTTCTATGACTCACAAATGAGTATGAGGTGCACAATAAACTACAGGTAACAGGATAAGTTTGGTTGCACAATAATTTACAGGTCACAGGATGGATATGGGGTGCACAAACAACTGGTAATAGGATGAGTATGGGTTGCACAATAAATTACAGGTAACAGGATGGGTATGGGTTGCACAAACTACTTGTAACAGGATGAGTATGGGATACACAATAAATTACCGCACAGAGGATGAGTATGGGGTGTGCAAACTACTGATAACAGGATGAGTATGGGTTGCACAATAAATTATAGGTCACAGGATGGAGTATGGGTTGCACAAACTACTGGTAACAAGATGAGTATGGGTTCACGTAAATTACCGGTCACAGGATGAGTATAGGTGCACGTAAACAGGACTCACAGGAAGGGTATGGGGTGCACAAACAATGGTAACAGGATGGTATGGGTTGCACATAAATTATAGTCACAGATGAGTATGGGTTGCACAACTACTGGTAACAGGATGAGTATGGGTTCACGTAAGCGACTGTTCACCTAGCAGTAAGTAGGTACTCAAAATAGTCACTTGTTGCGGGGTTACATCCTAGGCGGGTCAGTAATTCGACCTTAAGGATGACCTTGATAAAAGCCTATCGTGTATGAATATACTGTGGCTACCTGTCCCCCAAAAAGAATTATTATAATTATAATATTATGGTTTATAATTAAGTTCTTAAGTGTGATTATGCGTCATAATTAACATACATCTATCTTTA
>WNGS01075176.1:0-17665 GCA_020271785.1 Procambarus virginalis | reverse complement strand
ACCAACGTACCTGTGGATGAAACAATCGGGATGATAATGGACCGAGTGTATCGAGACCCGGCATGTACTCCCCTTGACATGCCAGAAAATATCCTGAGGAAACTACTCCAGCTTGTACTAAGGAGGCACCCTTCTTGAGCCCGGATGGGCACATGTATAGCAAGTAGATGGGGTCGCTATGGGTTCTCCCCTAGGCGTCCTGTTTGCAAACTTCTACATGGGTACTATTGAGGAAAAAGTCTTAGTCGACTTGAACTTGAAAACGGCCATATACTGCAGGTATGTTGACGACATTTTTACACAGGTACCTGATGTCAGACATCTGCAGGAGCTGAAAGAAGCGTTTGAGCAGAATTCTGTGTTACGTTTCACTTACGAGATGGAGAAGGATGGGAAGCTGCCCTTTCTAGATGTAACAGTCATGGAAAGGAGCGGAGGTTTCCACACTACAGTCTACACTAAGGAAACAAACATAGGAATGTGCCTAAATGCCAACAGTGACTGCCCAGATAGGTACAAGAGGAGTGTTGTTAACGCTTATGTCGACCGTGCTCTCAGCCACAGCTCAGAATGGAAGCAAGTCGACGAAGAACTCTGTAGAGTAAGGCAGGTCCTAGTCAACAACGGCTTCTCCAATGGTTTCATTGAAGACATCATAAGAAGGAAAGTGAAACGCCATGCAACCTCTGAAGATACAACTAACACAACACCTATACCCCCTATTAGACTATTTTACAGGAACTTCTTCTCCACAGCTCATAAAACGGAGGAAAGGGTCCTGAAAGATATTGTTAATAGAAACGTTATCCCTACAGACAAAAATCAGAAGATACAATTGACGATTTACTATAAAACCAAGAAAACTGCCAACCTACTCATGAGAAACTCTCCAGACACAAAGCAGAACGCTTTGAAAGAGACCAATGTCGTCTATGCCTTCAAATGCCCACTTGGGGACTGTAAGCCCCAAAGAACTCAATATATAGGCAAGACAACAACATCTCTTTCCAGGCGATTAACGATGCATAAGCAACAGGGCTCTATCAAGGAACATATAATCTCTTCCCACAACAAACCATCACCAGAGAAATCTTAACAAACAACACAGAAATCATTGATAGATACAGCGACAACAGGCGGCTTGACATCTGCGAGGCACTACACATCAAGAAGTCAACACCAGCAATCAACAGCCAATTAACGCACTACTATATTCTACCCACTTCAAGACTCCGCTCCAATATAGAAACATCAAGAAATACGGGCCAATAGGCCTTCTGCAGTTACAGATCTATTCTTCCCTTATACCCATTGTTTCGTGTTTTGTGTTTGTTCTCACCTCACCCCAAACCATTGTAACATGTCACCTCACCCAAATGCAGGTATTTAAACTCTGTTCAGTATAGTTGTTCTGTGTGTGTGTAACTAAAGTCTTTGAAAATGTAATAAGTTTTACGAAACGCGCTCAAGTGTCGCGTCAGACTAAGAAATAAAGAATGAATTTTGGAGAATTGATTTTTAATTTACCGTCATCAGTAAAAACAAACATAAGGAAAATTGAGAAAATTCGTGTTAGAATTATTAATCTTACTTTTTCGGTCATATTTAATAACATATGTCTACAGGAAAGACTGCTACCAAAATATACTAATATATAATATATATATATATATATATATATATATATATATATATATATATATTATATATATATATATATATATATATATATATATATATTATATATATATATATATATATATATATATATATATATATATAATATATATATATATATATATATATATATGTCATACCTAGTAGCCAGAACGCACTTCTCGGCCTACTATGCAAGGCCCGATTTGCCTAATAAGCCAAGTTTCATGAATTAATATATTTTCCAAATTTTTTTCTTATGAAATGATAAGCTACCCATTTCATTATGTATGAGGTCAATTTTTTTATTGGAGTTAAATTAACGTAGTTATATAACCGAACCTAACCAACGCTACCTAACCTAACCTAACCCATCTCTATAGGTTAGGTTCGGTTAGGTAGCCGAAACAGTTAGGTTAGGTAGTCGAAAAACAATTAATTCATGAAAACTTTGCTTATTAGACAAATCGGGCTTTGCATAGTAGGCTGAGAAGTGCGTTCTGGCTACTAGGTACGACATATATATATATATATATATATATATATATATATATATATATATATATATATATATATATATATATATATATATATATATATATATATATATATATATATATATATATATATATATATTCTGTATTTACTATCTTCTTATTTAGGGCTTCTAACCCTCTAACTATTTTCTTAGCATCAGGCCTTAGCTGAAATAGGAGTTCTCCAAAACTCATTTTCGTAATTTCAAGGTGAAGAAAAGAAGTGATTTACTATAAAATGTATTACACTTATTTATACAAATTGCACAACATTTCGAACCTCCATGGTTCATTCTCAAGTGAAGAGATTTTTCAGGACTGGTTGATTTTATACCCGCACTGGGTCAGGTGACAAGACAATAAAGGTGAAAACATGGGGGGATACATAAGGGATAAATGTGGGGGTAAACATAAGAACACAAGAATAGAGGTAACTGTAGAAGGCCTATTGGCCCATACGAGGCATCTCCTATCTACATACAAAGATTAATCAATTGTAATTGGCCTGTTATGTTGAACGGTGTCTTCCGTGTTGGCATCGTTATGTTCTGATCTTCTCCTTACTCTCATGGTGGGTAGAGTAAATAGTTCTGTGATTTGGGTGTTCATGGTAGGTTGTTCTATTTTTATGTGAATTGCTTCAAGAATCTGTAATCTTCTTGCATCTTGGGTTTTGTCTATTATACAGGTATTTTTGTTCAACATTTCTCTTGTTAGGGTGATGTCATGGGCATGTCTCATGTGATTCCTGGGGGCACCGGATTAAAGATGGCATGTCAAACGCCTCGTCAGCTTGGTCGACGTCATACCTATGTACTTAGATTGAAGGTTACATCCTTCGTGGGGGCAAGTGTACATTTTTAAATTTAAATTTTGCCCCGAGGGGCGAGTTTATTGGGCAGCGCCACTCATCTTGTGAGTGGACACACCGCCATAGCAGCATGTACAACACTCCCCAATAGGAAGAAAACCCGCTGGGTTGTTCATCCTGTCACTTGTACCCAGACACAGCTGGGACTTGCTTAACTGTCTCAAGTGAACAGCTCCTCAAACAAGAAGATTAACATCTATCAACCCTTAAAAGCTTACGTTATCTTGCGGGTGCAAAATGGGGAAATCTTTTAAGAACAGTATCAATATTTGACAAATAGTGTTTTCCTAACTCAAACAATGTGGGGTTTATTATTCTACACATATTTCTAATGTCTCTCAGGTGTTCACATTCACGTAGATAGTGGTCAAGGCGGTGTCCATCACTCTCACCACAGATTCTGCAACTTCGCTGATCAACTGTTGTTTCCATTCCATATCTCCATGAATATTTGTATCCAAGACGGATTCTCGCTATTACTGATTCTCTCCCTCGTCCTCCTCCTCTTCGGCCATAACGATTGGGATTGCCAGCTGCAACCATGTTGTACCATCGTATAGATTCACTGGTTTGTGCTTCTATCCTCCTTTCCTCAGTTACCTTGTCACGGTGATGTTGCCTGACAATACCTCTAATTTGTAGGAGAGTCTTGGGTATGAAGTATTCAATATGGTCTCCTTCAGCGCCTTCAGCAGCCAGCACATCTGCTCGTTCATTCCCACATATTCCAACATGGGAGGGGATCCACAGAAACTTGATGACTCTTCCCTGATTGGTAAGTACTCTCACAGCTCTCTTAATTTCAGCGACTATTGCAAGATTTTCTGCCCGATTTTTACTTAGGCTTTGCAGTGCTGCTTTTGAATCGGTGCAAATCACTGCACCATTAGTGTTCCGTTCAAGAAACTTAACGCCATAACAATGGCAGTTAGCTCTGCTTGCGTTGAAGAGGCATAGTTCTCAATACGTGCTTTTTCTTCATTTCTGCGTTGGAAAGTATTATCCTTGATTACCGTGTATGCTGCACCAGCCCTGCCATTGACAGGATTAGATGACCCGTCAGTGTAGATTTGATCTAGTTCATCTCCGGCTTCTTTATAAATTTCCTCGAGATACTTGTGCCTCATTTCTTGTGGTATCATGTTGGATTTTTTCGTTGCCATTTCATTGATGATGATCTTGCACGAGTCATCCTCCCAGGGAGGTAACCTCTCTACAGGCAGGAGCTCACGGGCTTGCTCAAGCAGGTGAAGCTCTTCGAGGTAGCAGACTGATCTGTGATGCCATTTTTTGCTTCTCCTGTTTCCCCCTGAAAGTAGCACAGAGCTCAGTTTTTTCTTAGCAATATCATTGTAATGGGGATCTCTGGCTATCCTAATTGCAAGCTTAGCATTCAGCTCCTGAATTCTGCTTTTAACACTGGGAAGGGACAACTCCTCTCGTAGATTGGACGTTTTGGCAGTCCTTGGAACTCCAAGAATGATTGTCATGGCTTCATTTTGAATGCTTTCAAGCCTTTTTATATCGCTTTGGGAGTAGGTGCACAGAACTGGTGCGGCATAGTCTATGACGGAGCGCACATAGGCTGTGTACATCATTTTAAGCACGGCAATAGAGGCTCCATGTCCATTCCAGGTCATAGCTTTCAGTGCCCTGAGTCGACTTTTGCATGTTCCTATGAGTTGATTGAGCTCCTCTTTCTTTCCCTTGTTAGAGCCGACAGTGACGCCAAGGTACCGATAGTGGTCAACCCATTCAAGTGTTACACCATTAATTTGCAGTTCTTCATTTGCTCTCCGCTTGCGATGGGAGTATGCCTTCGTCTTGTTTGTGGAGAGAGTGAAACCGAGCTCAATACATTTCCTTCCAAGGAGTTCAATGGACTGTTCAATTTTTCCCAAGGTGGGAGCTTGTATTAGGACATCATCTGCATATCCCACTTGTTGTGTTCCTTCCGGAAAATCAATATTTGCAATGGCGTTCATAAGTACATTGAATAGTGTAGGGCTTAAGACTCCGCCTTGGGGGGTCCCGAGTTCCATATTCATTGTTCTGGAGACTGCTCCATTGAAGCAAACCTTGGCTTTCCTTCCTGTGAGGTAGTCTTCAACCCATTTCATGAGTCTCCCCTTGACACCCATGCATGCAAGCTCGTCCAGGATCGCAATCCCCTGTGCTTTGTCGAAGGCTCCTTTGATGTCAACAAATACAGAGTACCTAGCCGTGTCATTAGCCAAGTAATTAACTATACAATTTGCTGTGCTCCGTCCTTTAACAAATCCATTGACCCCCTCCCCTAACCTGCCTATTTTGTGCAACAGTCGGTTTAGGATGGTCCTTTCAAGCATCTTGCAAGTGCATGACACGAGACTGATAGGTCTGTAATTACCAGGGTCATTAGGCTTGGGTATGGGAACAATTATTGCGTGTTTCCATTGTGTGGGCAATACTCCACTTAGGAATGACTTGTTAAACAGTTGGAGTAGTGGATTCCCAGATACTTCACACAGTGCATTGAGTATGTCGTAGGTGACGCCATCTTCACCAGGTGCTGTACTTTTACCCTTTTTCATAGCGCCCCTTACTTCTTGGGCTGTGATTGGTTCCCCATATTCGTCATCACTAGACAGTGCTCTTGTTATCCTAATCCTTCTGTCATCATGTCGCAGGAGCTGTTCCCTGCTGATTTCTGCAGGGAGGGAGGAGGAGGATGCTGCATCACTCCACTTGTGAATTTCTTCAGCCTTACCCTGGGGGTCTTTGTGAGCCGCAGGCCGGGCTCTGCCACCCTTAGCTATCTGAATTTTTGCCCACACTTGTCTTGCAGATGTTTCCCGTCCAATAGAGCTAGTGAACTCAAGCCATTGTCTTTCCCGCTCTTTAATCTTCTCTTCCCTGGCTACTTGACACACAGTTTTAAACAACTCTTGGTTACTTTCAGTGGGATGTCTCCGGTACTCTCTACTCATGTCTCGCACATTTGCGTTAAGCATCTTTATGTAATCATTCTCATACCATTTTATTTTCTTCCTCTGAGGGTTACTTCGCCCAGGTGTACGGCGCGGAACTCTTAGACAGCTCTCAATTTGGTGATTAAGGTCATCAACAAATGTGTAAATGTCTTCTGGGATTTGGTATTCCGTGAACCAGTCACTCATCCTGTGTATGAAGTGCGCCTCATATCTGGTCCGAGTGATAACCTTTTTCTTTTATTTGTCTCTTTCCTTCTCTTGCTCATGTCGACGGTGGTAATTAGTGCCCAGTGGTCACTACATAAACTGTGCACAATGTGTGTACTGGCATCCGTGTCCTGTGCATTCAGCAGGAGAGCATAGTCTAATCTTCCTCCTCTGAGGTGAGTTGGCTGTTCATCACCCAGGACTCTAAGGTTTTCACTTCCCCTGACAAAGAGTGACAGTTTCCGTCCATTGACATTGGGCTGATGACAGTTGGCACCAAAGTGTGGGTGTCTGGCATTCAGGTCACCGACCAGCAGGGTAGGTTCTTCATTAATAAATTCAGGCAGTGTGTCAAGGTCAAGTTTACTCTGTGGCACATATAAGTTGATTATATGTAGGGCATTATTGTTTAAGTAAAGGGTTACTCCCAGTGATTCAAACTCATCCCCCATGTGCAGGTCATCAATAATCTGTGCGGGAATGTTGTTATTTACAAAAGTGATGAGACCCCGTTTTCTTTCCCCAGAGGGCAGGGAGAACTTGCGATAACCGCTGAACCTTGGGTTGAAGTCATCACCTACCATCGTCTCCTGTAGCACTATGACGTCAGTTTGGTGTTCACGAGCATATTGTATGATGTCATTAATTCTATTGCGAACGCCATTGCAGTTCTATTGTAGGATAGTGAGACTTTCTTCACCGTGGTTATCCATCGTGGAGGTGTTGGTCATCAGATGTGCTGTGTGCGGTGTTGCTGTTGGTGAGAGTGTGTGCGGTGTTGCTGTTGGTGAGAGTGTGTGCGGTGTTGCTGTTGGTGAGAGTGTGTGCACTGGTGGTGTTGTATGTGGTGTTGTTGCTGGTGAGAGTGTGTGCACTGGTGGTGTTGTATGTGGTGTTGCACCACCGTCATGTGCTGGTGGTACTGTTTGAATGGGTGTCAGTGGTCAATGGTGTTGTGTACACTAGTGTCGTTGTGTTCACTGCTGGTGATGTTGGTGGTGTTGTGTTCACTGGTGGTGCTGTTGGTGGTGTTGTGTTCACTGGTAGTGCTGTTGGTGGTGTTGTGTTCACTAGTGGTGCTGTTGGTGGTGTTGTGTTCACTAGTGGTGCTGTTGGTGGTGTTGTGTTCACTGGTGGTGCTGTTGGTGGTGTTGTGTTCACTGGTAGTGCTGTTGGTGGTGTTGTGTTCACTAGTGGTGCTGTTGGTGGTGTTGTGTTCACTACTGGTGATGTTGGTGGTGTTGTGTTCACTGGTAGTGCTGTTGGTGGTGTTGTGTTCACTAGTGGTGCTGTTGGTGGTGTTGTGTTCACTAGTGGTGCTGTTGGTGGTGTTGTGTTCACTGGTGGTGCTGTTGGTGGTGTTGTGTTCACTGGTGTTGGTGGTGTGTTCACTGGTGGTGCTGTTGGTGGTGTTGTGTTCACGAGTGGTGCTGTTGTGTTCACTGGTGGTGCTGTTGTGGTGTTGTGTTCACTGGTGGTGCTGTTGGTGGTGTTGTGTTCACGAGTGGTGCTGTTGTGTTCACTGGTGGTGCTGTTGGTGGTGTTGTGTTCACTGGTGGTGCTGTTGGTGGTGTTGTGTTCACTGGTGGTGCTGTTGGTGGTGTTGTGTTCACTGGTGGTGCTGTTGGTGGTGTTGTGTTCACTGGTGGTGCTGTTGGTGGTGTTGTGTTCACTGGTGGTGGTGTTGTGTTCACTGGTGGTGTTGTGTTCACTGGTGGTGCTGTTGGTGGTGTTGTGTTCACTGGTGGTGCTGTTGGTGGTGTTGTGTTCACTGGTGGTGCTGTTGGTGGTGTTGTGTTCACTGGTGGTGCTGTTGGTGGTGTTGTGTTCACTGATGGTGTTGTGTTCACTGGTGGTGTTGTGTTCACTGGTGGTGGTGTGTTCACTGGGGCAACGATAGCACCGAGTCTGCTGTTATGTGCCGTGGCTCGTGTTGCATCCTCATGCACCAAGTTGCAACCTGCTGATCTCGCCAGAAACAAGTTAAACAAGAAACTCAAGATAACCTCAAGAAGTTCAGGCCCTGCAGAATGTGAAGTATGTCCCCCTGGGTCTTCTGGATTGTACATAGGGTAGTCTCAAGTTTATTTTGCTTGCTCATTAGTTCTTGCATGAGTGGGTGATTTATTATCACGTGGGTAATCGGGTAATCATTGCTTCCATATCGGGCGGCATTGTTTTATCTGGAGCCAGTGAGGTGTTGGCTGGTGAGTGGGGAGGGGGAGTGGCAGGGTGGGGGAAGGGAGGGTCGCCTGAGAGGCGGAAGGGCTGGTTGACTGGGAGGCGTTAGGGGGGTATGGGTGATGAGGCAGGAATGGGTTGTTGGGTGGGGTAGGGTTGGGGTTAGTGAGGGAGGCAAGGTTGGGGTTAGTGAGTGGGGTAATTGTAAGTGGGTTTGTGAGAGAAATGGGGTCTGGTTGGGCCTGTGCGGGGTGATGGTGGTGGGCCACTCCACCACTACCCCAGGCTGTTGTCTGCCTACTGGAGGCTGTACTCTGACTTGCTGTGGTACTGCACACGGAGCCATTCCCGCCCCTGTTCACTGGTCCACCTGCTGTCTGCGTCGGCGTCCTTCTCAAGCCCTGCCAGCCAGGCCTCTTGCTGCAATACCTGTTCCAGGCATGATGGGACTGCTTGCAGTTGACACATCTAGGTATTACCCCGCTAACCCCACCCGGTTTAAGCTTGGCCAGACACTGCTTGGTGTCGTGAGAGCCACTGCAACACCCACACCTAATTGGGCGATCACATTGCCACGTTCTGTGATCCCACCGTTGACAGTTGCCACATAAGGACGGGCTACCAATATACCTCTCCACTTTGCACGCCCTCATGCTTGGTATTTTAATGACTTTGGGCAGGTCTCTCTTCCACAGAGCGATTGCCTGATTTTTGGCCAGTCCCCCTGGTCCAGTGTTGCGCTCCACCCAAACAATCTGTTCATGGTCCTTGAGAAAGTCCATGTCAACATGAATACTATAGTTCTTAATTATAATTTTCGTTTGTCTTGTCTGTGGGTTTGCTTCCAACAATTTAACATTCATACCTTTATACTCGAAACTGGTCTCTGTGAAGTACTTCAGGGCACTGTAACCCTGCATCCGTGCACTAACATTGCTGCCTACACACCTGCTCTCTATGCGATACTCTGCTCTGTGGGCGTGGGTGGCCTCAACAATCGTGTACATGTATACAACGCTTGACTGCTGTAGAGGGTTCTCCGTCGGCTTCGGGCTGTATTTGATAAGGAGTTCGGAAGTCTTCTTGGTTTTGTAGAATATTATCAGGTTTATGTTTTGGTTAGGAGTAATGCTTTTTACTCCTTTACGGATTATTTCTTTCATTATTCTTTCCTCTTTTATATATTCACTGTGCATGGTTGATTTGTAATAAAATTTTATTGGAGGTACTGTGGTTTCTGTTCTAGGTTCAGGATTCAAGTGTCTTCTTATAGCAGTGTTTATTTCCACGTTGCTATATCTGCTGTTCACCAATACCTGAGTTACTCTTTCAAACTCTCTACTCACGTTGCTCCATTCAGAGCAGTGGGTAAGCGCTCGACGAATATAGGCATTAAGAACACTGGCTTTGTATCTTTGGGGGCACTCACTTCTACCGTTCAGGCATAATCCTATGTTGTTGGGCTTCGTATATACGTTGATGCTTAAAGAGGTTCCTGTTTTTGTTATTAGTACATCCAAGAATGGCAGACTGTTATTTTCACTATTTTCATGTGTAAATCGGAGTACTGACTCTCTCTCTAGACGGCTTTTTAGATCAATTAGTTCATCTGAGTCTTTTACTATTACGAATATGTCATCGACATAACGGCAATATACAGTTGGTTTTTGTCTGCTACTGAAGACTCTGTCTTTGATGGTTCCCATATAAAAATTAGCAAATAGAAGTCCTCAGGAGGAGGCCATTGCTACTCTATCTATTTGTAAATACATGTCTCCTTGTGGACTGATGAAAGGGGCTTCCTTTGTACATGCTTCGAGAAGACTCTTCAAGTGTGGCTCAGGTATGTCTAATTTGGGGTGCTCTCGTTTCTGTATACTGTGTCCAGTATCATTCCTATGGTTGTGTCGACTGGGACGTTGGTAAATAGGGATTCGACGTCCAGGGAAGCAATGATTCCATCCGGCTGAGTAGATTTGATTAATTCTAGGAAATCTGCTGATGATTGTAGACTATACTTACTTGGAGTGTATGGAGTCGTTTTGCCAGGTGATAGGTTGGAGTTGGTATTTGGCTGATTATAGGGTGTAGTGGGTTACCTGGTTTGTGCGTCTTAACATTGCCATAGGCATATCCTAAGCCATAGTCGCCTTGAAGTTTATTGAAATGCACACTACCTTTCTTTGCGTTGATTGCCGTAATTATTCTGTTTTCTTTCCACTTAAGGTCTTCCACAGGGTTCCTCGTGATTCGTTGAAATTTGGAGTCATCATTAAGGATGTCGCTAATTTTGTTCATGTATTCTTGGGTAGAAACCAATACATATGCTGCTGTCTTGTTAGCTTTTCTTATTGTTACGTCTTTCAGATTTTTTAGTTGTTTTGCTGCTTCCTTGAGTCGCGGGGTTAAGATTGTAGATGAATATGTTCCTCGTTTTTTCCCCGCTTCTGTTAGTAGTTCAGCCAAAGTGTGTCAGTGGTGATGACTTTTTTGTTGTCTTCTAGCTTATGGATGTCGTCCAGAAGCATTTCGATTTCCAGGCGTTTTTGATGCATCTTTGGTTTAGATATGAATTGATAATTTAGACCAAGATTTAAGAGGTCTCGTTAGGGCTGAGTAAGATCATAAGAAGTCAGGTTAATGTAGCCATCTTTAGGACGAGGGATCTTTAACTGTCCACCGTTTAGGGCTGTTAACTTACGGAGTGTCTTTGTTTCTACACGAGTTTTATGTTGTTGTTTCAGGTTAAATAGTTCACTGTTGATGGTTTGCTTGAGTTGGATAGGGATGTCTTACTGGGTCCATGTGTTTAACAGATGCTCAGCTTGCTCTGTAAGGGTTTGGAGGGCTTCCTTCTTCTTGTTTACCCAGCCCGATGGAATCATTGCTTCCCTGGACGTGGAATCCCTATTTACCAACGTCCCAGTCCACACAACCATAGGAATGATACTGGACACAGTATACAGAGACGAAAACACCCCCAAATTAGACATACCTGAGCCACACTTGAAGAGTCTTTTCGAAGCATGTACAAAGGAAGCCCCTTTCATCAGTCCACAAGGAGACATGTATTTACAAATAGACGGAGTAGCAATGGGCTCTCCCTTAGGAGTTTTATTTGCTAATTTTTATATGGGAACCATCGAAGACAGGATCTTTAGTAGCAGACAAAAACCAACTGTATATTGCCGATATGTAGATGACATATTCGTAATAGTAAAAGACTCAGATGAACTAAATGACCTAAAAAGACATCTAGAGAGAGAGTCAGTACTCCGATTTACACATGAAAATAACAGTCTCCCATTCTTGGATGTAGTAATAACAAAAGCAGGAACCTCTTTAAGCACCAACATATATACTAAGCCCACCAACATAGGATTATGCCTAAACGGTAGAAGTGAGTTCCCCCAAAGATACAAAGCCAGTGTTCTCAATGCTTATATTCGTCGAGCGCTTACCCACTTCTCTGAATGGAGCAACGTGAGTAGAGAGTTTGAAAAAGTAACTCAGGTATTGGTGAACAACGGATATAGCAACGCGGAAATAAACGCTGCTATAAGAAGGCACTTGGACCGTTGGTATAATCCAGAACCTAGAACAGAAACCACAATACCTCCAATAAAATTATATTACAAATCAACCATGCACAGTGACCATATTAAAGAGGAAAGAATAATGAAAGAAATAATCTATAAAGGAGTAAAAGGCACTACTCCTAACCAAAACATAAACCTGATAATATTCTACAAAACCAAGAAGACTTCCGAACTCCTTATCAAAAACAGCAAGAAGCTGACAGAGAACCCTCTACAGCAGTCAAGCGTTGTATACATGTACACTTGCCCCCACGAAAAATGTAACCTTCAATCTAAGTACATAGGTATGACTTCGACCAAGCTCACGAGGTGTTTGACATGTCATCTTCAATCCGGTGCCCCTAGGAATAACATGAGACATGCCCATGACATCACCCTAACAAGAGAAATGTTGAACAAAAATACATGCATAATAGACAAAACCCAAGATGCAAGAAGATTACAAATTCTTGAAGCAATTCACATAAGAATAGAACAACCTACCATGAACACCCAAATCACAGAACTATTTACTCTACCCACCATGAGAGTAGGGACAAGACCAGAACATAAAGATGCCAACACAGAAGACAATGTTCAACATTACAGGCCAATTACACTGGATTAATCTTTGTATGTAGATACGAGCTGCCTCGTATGGGCCAATAAGCCTTCTGCAGTTACCTCTATTCTTATGTTCTTATGTTTCACCCCACATTTATCCCTTCTGTATCCCCCTATGTTTTCACCTTTATTGTCTTATCACCTGACCCAGTGCGGGTATAAAATCAACCTGCATTGTAAAATCTCTTCACTTGAGAATGAATCATGGAGGTTCGAAACGTTGTGCAAATTGTATAAATAAGTGTAAAACATTCTATAGTAATCACCTCTTTTCTTCACCCTGAAATTACGAAAATGAGTTTTGGAGGACTCCTATTTCAGCTAAGCCCTGATGCTAAGAAAATAGTTAGAGGGATAGAAGCCCTAAATCAGAAGATAGTAAATACAGAATATGCGGTCATATTCAATGAGACATGTTTAAAAGAAAACCTGCTGCCATTAGACACCAATATATATATATACATATATATATATATATATATATATATATATATATATATATGAAAATGAAAACTCACACCCCAGAAGTGACTCGAACCCATACTCCCAGGAGCAACGCAACTGGTATGTACAAGACGCCTTAAACCACTTGACCATCACGACCGGACAAAATGAGGTTATAGCCGAAGCTATTTGAACCACCCCACCGCCGGCACTCGGATGGTTATCTTGGGCATAGCATTTTACCAAATCACCTCATTCTTTGGGGCACACGTGAGGAACACAAATGCGAACAAGCCTGAATGGTCCCCAGGACTATATGCGAATGAAAACTCACACCCCAGAAGTGACTCGAACCCATACTCCCAGGAGCAACGCAACTGGTATGTACAAGACGCCTTAAACCACTTGACCATCACGACCGGACAAAATGAGGTGATAGCCGAAGCTATTTGAACCACCCCACCGCCGGCACTCGGATGGTTATCTTGGGCATAGCATTTTACCAAATCACCTCATTCTTTGGGGCACACGTGAGGAACACAAATGCGAACAAGCCTGAATGGTCCCCAGGACTATATGCGAATGAAAACTCACACCCCAGAAGTGACTCGAACCCATACTCCCAGGAGCAACGCAACTGGTATGTACAAGACGCCTTAAACCACTTGACCATCACGACCGGACAAAATGAGGTGATAGCCGAAGCTATTTGAACCACCCCACCGCCGGCACTCGGATGGTTATCTTGGGCATAGCATTTTACCAAATCACCTCATTCTTTGGGGCACACGTGAGGAACACAAATGCGAACAAGCCTGAATGGTCCCCAGGACTATATGCGAATGAAAACTCACAACCCAGTTTTCATAAATTTAGTAGTTTAGTAGCCAGAACGCACTTCTCAGCCTACTATGCAAGGCCCGATTTTCCTAATAAGCCAAGTTTTCATGAATTAATTGTTTTTCGACTACCTAACCTACCTAGCCTACCTAACCTAACCTAACCTAACTTTTAAGGTTAGGTTAGGTAGGGTTGGTAAGGTTCGGTCATATAACTATGTTAATTTTAACTCCAATAAAAAAAAGTTGACCTCATACATAATGAAATGGGTAGCTTTATCATTTCATAAGAAAAAAATTAGAGAAAATATAATAATTCATGAAAACTTTGCTTATTAGGCAAATCGGGCCTTGCATAGTAGGCTGAGAAGTGCGTTCTGGCTACTAGGTACGACATATATATATATATATATATATATATATATATATATATATATATATATATATATATATATATATATATATATATATATATATATATATATATTGTCGGGGTTTCACGGTGTACTCGTTAGGGAAGGGTTAAAGCAACAATAGACTGGATCTCCTTTCCAGGTGGTTGCTCCAACAATAACCCTTACTCACCGTCGTTCGGCGGGTCTTCCCTCAATCCTCTAGGCTCCACTGCTGGCCTCGGAGAGTACCCCAGTCGATCTCACAACCGGCCTTTAGATTATAAGATGAGTGAGGGCACAGATCGTTCCCTCAATCTGTGGCCCGCCCCGACACCGAACTCTTACACAGCCTTCAAGGTCGCCAACTGGTTTTCTTGTGTCCAGTAACACTGCAGTGGTCAGGTGTAATTGTGGCAAGAGCAAATTCCAATAATATGGTATCAGGCAGGTCACTCAGCTTTACTTCATTACACGGTCACAAGATAAATGGAGGGGATGATATCAAACACCAAAGAGTTTTGGTATTTTACTTAAAAGACAACGAGAAATATATATGCATCAATGTATCAGGATTAATATATGACAATTGCTCCATTCATAGCATAATATTCTAGAGCGCACCGATATGGTAACACCGGCCGCGCCACGCGTCACCTGTCAAACTCAGCTGACCGGGACCCTCGCGATCGTGGGAACAGACTAGTACTTGTTTCTTATTCTGTCACGATCCCCGTTTATTTAACTTTTTCCAAAACACTATTCAACATTCACATGGCTTACTTATGATTTCACTGGACTCACGATCAACATCTTATTCACAATACTCTCACAGTGACTTTTCACCGTACCAAAAGGTTATTCTATTCTTAATAATATTTACTGTGAATGCACTCACTTAATCACTGAACTTTTCTTTATATCTATACTTTCTCTCACCGAGATATCACTGGCAATCACTTCGCGCATATGAAATTATTCAGTACACAGTCATGTCATATATAAATCAGTAATCAAATTTCAGGCATATATATATTTACACCATGAAGATCAATACACCGGCATTTATATCAATAGATCATAGAGATCAACACACAGGCATTTATATCGATAGATTATAGAGATCAATCCACGGGCACTTATATCAATAGATTATAGAGATCAATCCACAGGCATTTATATCAATAGATTATAGAGATCAATCCATGGGCACTTATATCAATAGATTATAGAGATCAATCCACAGGCATTTATATCAATAGATTATAGAGATCAACACACCAATATCTGGTTTACTACCAATATATATAATATAATACTCACTGAAGATTAATAATAATAGTCACAGTAAATTCTCTGATGAATCTTGGTGCTTGCACACACCCACACATAGATATATATGTAAACTGATATTGTGAGCGCTCTGGGCAGGCTCACCACATACTGTGCTCTCTGTGACTTAAACTCAAGTGAGACTTGCTCACGACATATAAAATATCCTGACAAGAATATATTAGCTAACTAAAGGGGAAATGGGAGGGTAACTGTAAACACCTACTTCACCTATCCTAGGATGACAGTTGGGTTGTAGCTCCTGGTCCAGGCACTCGCCTCGTTCACCACCCAGAAACACAAGCCCCACGCCTTAGGATGTCGCGTCTCGCCGCTTCTGTACACAGCAGGTCCGTGCTCCTTCCTCTACAGTACGTCGCAGGGTTGAAGTCGGTCTCCTGGCCGTCAACTTTCCTCCCAACTACGGCAGCCAGCCTACGTCTCGGCGGTCGTCGTACGTTTCCCAATTAGTTTCCCCTTAAAATAAGAGTCATGTCTGGTTAGTGCATGCGAGACAACGCATCTGGGACTACGTTGTCTTTTCCTTTGATGTGTTTTATATCCAGCCAGTACTCCTGCAGCAGTAGAGCCCACCTCGTTAGTCGTTGGTTGGAGTTCCTCATTTTGTGCAAAAAGGTTAGAGGGTTATGATCTGTGAAGACAAGAACAGGTCTTGCCCCTCCTCCCACGTACACGTCAAAATGCTTTAGGGCCATAACTAGTGCCAACGCTTCTTTTTCAACGGTACTATAGGCCGCTGGTATTTCACAAACTTCTTAGAGTAGAATGCTACCGGCCTATGCACTTCACTCCTCTCTTGAGCCAACATGGCTCCTATTCCGACGTCGCTGGCATCCACGTACAGGATAAACTTGGCGGAGAAGTCTGGAGATATTAACACTGGAGCCTCTGTCAACAGTCTCTTGGTCTCCTCGAAAGACTCCTGACAAGCCTCTCCCCATCTCCATCGCACATTCTTGGATAGGAGCTCCGTCAAAGGATGTGCTACCGTGGAAAAATTTGTGCAAAACCGCGATAGTATCCTATCATCCCGAGGTACCTAACAATTCTTTGCGCGTCTTGGGCACGGGGTATTCTTTAATGGCCAGCACTTTATGATCTACCGGGGTTACTTCCCCTTGGCCGATCACGAACCCAAGGTACTCAAGGCGAGCTTTCCCAAACTCGCTCTTTGCTAAGTTCACAGTTAAGTTTGCCTCCTCGAGCCTTCTGAACAACTCTCCGAGCCTTTCCAAGTGCGTTTTCCAATCATCGGCGTACACAACGATGTCGTCTATATATACTGTGCAGCCCTCGGCGCCCCTGAGCAACTCATTCATCATCCTTGGAAACAGCTCCCGCTGTTTTCATGGTCCACTTGTACACACAGGATCACCTTTCCTGGGGCTCTCGAGTCGCTGTCCGGTCCAGATTGGCGGCTCCTCCTCCTTCAAGGAAGAAAGGTTTTAGGCGGTCGACATGGCACACCTGTTTCTTTCGGGGTTATATCCGGCTTACCAATCTCGTACGTCACAGGACCCAACCGCCGTAGCACATGGTACGGTCCCTCGAACCGTGGCTCATTCACTCTGCTCTTACCCGGCAGTAATACATCACCTGGGACCCGTTTGGAACTCCCTCGGCGTAGCGCTCTTATCGTACCATTCCGAACATCTTGCGCTGCGCTTCTTTTAGATGTTTTCCAGCCAGTTCCCTTTGCTAGGTGAGCCGCTCCTTAAACTTTAGAACGTACTCATTAACCGCTCCTACGGTCACCCCTGGTATCCATTGTTCCTTCAGCATGGACAGAGGACTTCTCACCTCGTGTCCATAATCATCTGGAAAGGTGAGAAACCTAGTGATTCCACCACTGCGTTACGGATGGCAAATAACGCAGGGTATCTGCCTCGTCCCACTCAGCTCCTTGCTCAGCGCAGAACACTCTCAGGATCGTCTTCAAAGTGAGTGGAACCTTTCGATCGCCCCTGCGACTGCGGTCGGTAGTGCGACGACCGAATCTGTGTCACTCCCCA
>WNGS01075165.1:0-20437 GCA_020271785.1 Procambarus virginalis | reverse complement strand
ACACACACTCTCACACACACACACACTCTCACATACACACACACTCTCACACACACACACAACACACTCTCACACACACACACACACTCTCACACACACACACACACTCTCACACACACACACACACTCTCACACACACACACACACTCTCACACACACACACACCACTCTCACACCACACACTCTCACACACACACTCTCACACACACACTCTCACACACACACTCTCACACACACACTCTCACACACACACTCTCACACACACACTCTCACACACACACTCTCACACACACACTCTCACACACACACTCTCACACACACACTCTCACACACACACTCTCACACACACACTCTCACACACACACTCTCACACACACACTCTCACACACACACTCTCACACACACACTCTCACACACACACTCTCACACACACACTCCTCACACACACACTCTCACACACACACTCTCACACACACACTCTCACACACACACTCTCACACACACACTCTCACACACACACACTCACACACACACACTCACACACACACACTCACACACACACACTCTCACACACACACTCTCACCCACACACACTCTCACACACACACTCTCACACACACACTCTCACACACACACTCTCACACACACACTCTCACACACACACTCTCACACACACACTCTCACACACACACTCTCACACACACACTCTCACACACACACTCTCACACACACACTCTCACACACACACTCTCACACACACACTCTCACACACACACTCTCACACACACACTCTCACACACACACTCTCACACACACACTCTCACATCACACACTCTCACACACACACTCTCACACACACACTCTCACACACACACTCTCACACACACACTCTCACACACACACTCTCACACACACTCTCACACACACACTCTCACACACACACTCTCACACACACACTCTCACACACACACAGATGTATGTCAAGTTTTGTGAAATATATGATAAAGGCACAAACAAATTTATACCAAAACAGAGAGCAGAACTAGGAAACAGGATTGGTTCAAAGAATAATGCGAAGAGGGCCAGAGACCAAAAGACACAAAATGGAATCATACAGGAAGAGGCCAAACCCCAACTCATACCCCAAACGATACAAAGATGCAAGAAACAACTACACAGCAGTGAGGAGAGAGGCAGAAAGTAAATTTTGAAAAAGGGATTGCAGACAAATGTAAAACAGAACCAGGTCTATTCTATAAATTCATAAACAACAAATTGCAGGTAAAGGATAATATTCAGAGGTTGAAATGGGAAATAGATTCACGGAAAATGAAAAGGAAATGGTGGAAACATTAAACGAAAGTGGTAATTACCTAAGTGTAATTACCTAAGTGTAGTTACAGGATGAGAGCTACGCTCGTGGGTGTCCCGTCTTCCCAGCACTCTTTGTCATATAACGCTTTGAAACTACTGACGGTCTTGGCCTCCACACCTTCTCCCCCAACTTGTTCCAACCGTCTACCACTCTGTTTGCGAAAGTGAATTTTCTTATATTTCTTCGGCATCTGTGTTTAGCCAGTTTATATCTATGACCTCTTGTTCTTGAAGTTCCAGGTCTCAGGAAATCTTTCCTGTCGATTTTATCAATTCCTGTACTATTTTGTATGTAGTGATCATATCACCTCTTTTCTTCTGTCTTCTAGTTTTGGCATATTTAATGCTTCTAACCTTCCTCGTAGCTCTTACCCTTCAGTTCTGGGAGCCACTTAGTAGCATGTCTTTGCACCTTTTCCAGTTTGTTGATGTGCTTCTTAAGATATGGGCACCAAACAACAGCATATTCTAGCTTTGGCCTAACAAAAGTCATGAACAATTTCTTTAGTATATCCCCATCCATGTATTTAAAAGCAATTCTGAAGTTAGAAAGCATAGCATAGGCTCCTTGCACAATATTCTTTATGTGGTCTTCAGGTGATAGTTTTCTATCTAGAACCACCCCTAGATCTCTTTCTTTATCAGAGTTCTTTAAAGATTTCTCACATAATATATAGGTGTGTGGGGTCTATGTTCTCCTATTCCACATTCCATAACATGACATTTATTAACATTAAATTCCATTTGCCAAGTGGTGCTCCATATACTTATTTTATCCAGGTCTTCTTGAAGGGCATGACAATCATCTAAATTTCTTATCCTTCCTATTATCTTAGCATCATCAGCAAACATGTTCATATAATTCTGTATACCAACTGGTAGATCATTTATGTAGACAATAAACATCACTGGTGCAAGAACTGAACCCTGTGGTACTCCACTTGTGACATTTCTCCAGTCCGATACATTGCCTCTGATCACAGCCCTCATTTTCTATCAGTCAGAAAGTTTTTCATCCATGTTAGAAGCGTACCTGTCACTCCTCCAATATTTCCAGTTTCCAGAACAACCTCTTATGTGGAACTCTGTCGAAAGCCTTTTTTAGGTCCAGATAGATGCAGTCAGCCCAACCATCTCTTTCCTGTAATATCTCTGTTGCTCGATCATAAAAACTGAGTAAATTCGATACACAGGATCTACCAGATCGAAAACCATACTGTCTGTCTGATATTATATCATTTCTCTCCAGGTGTGCTACCCATTTAGTTTTAATTATTTTTTCCAATATTTTGACTATTACACTTGTCAATGATACCGGTCTATAATTAAGGGGGTTCCCTGCTTCCACTCTTGTAAATTGGAACTATGTTAGCCTTTTTCCACACATCAGCTACAACTCCTGTAAACAGGGATGCCTGAAAGATCAGTTGAAGAGGGATGCTGAGCTCAGGTGCACATTCTCTCAGAACCCATGGTGAAACTCCATCTGGACCAACTGCTTTGTTCTTATTTAGCTCTTTGAGCATTTTTTCCACTTCGTCTCTAGACACCTCTATGTGCTCTATGTTGTTCTCTGGAATTCTTATTGTATCTGGTTCCCTGAAGATTTCATTTTGTACAAACACACTTTGGAACTTTCGTTTAATGTTTCACACATTTCCTTTTCATTTTCCGTGAATCTATTTCCCATTTTCAACCTCTGAATATTATCCTTTACCTGCAATTTGTTGTTTATGAATTTATAGAATAGACCTGGTTCTGTTTTACATTTGTCTGCAATCCCTTTTTCAAAATTTCTTTCTGCCTCTCTCCTCACTGCCGTGTAGTTGTTTCTCGCATCTTTGTATCGCTGGTATGATTGGGGGTTTGGCCTCTTCCTGTATTGATTCCATTGTGTGTGTGTGTGTGTGTGTGTGTGTGTGTGTGTGGTGTAATTACCTAAGTGTAATTACCTAAGTGTAGTTACAGGATGAGAGCTACGCTCGTGGTGTCCCGTCTTCCCAGCACTCTTTGTCATATAACGCTTTGAAACTACTGACGGTCTTGGCCTCCACCACCTTCTCCCCCAACTTGTTCCAACCGTCTACCACTCTGTTTGCAAAAGTGAATTTTCTTATATTTCTTCGGCATCTGTGTTTAGCCAGTTTATATCTATGACCTCTTGTTCTTGAAGCTCCAGGTCTCAGGAAATCTTTCCTGTCGATTTTATCAATTCCTGTTACTATTTTTGTATGTAGTGATCATATCACCTCTTTTTCTTCTGTCTTCTAGTTTTGGCATATTTAATGCTTCTAACCTTTCCTCGTAGCTCTTACCCTTCAGTTCTGGGAGCCACTTAGTAGCATGTCTTTGCACCTTTTCCAGTTTGTTGATGTGCTTCTTAAGATATGGGCACCAAACAACAGCTGCATATTCTAGCTTTGGCCTAACAAAAGTCATGAACAATTTCTTTAGTATATCCCCATCCATGTATTTAAAAGCAATTCTGAAGTTAGAAAGCATAGCATAGGCTCCTTGCACAATATTCTTTATGTGGTCTTCAGGTGATAGTTTTCTATCTAGAACCACCCCTAGATCTCTTTCTTTATCAGAGTTCTTTAAAGATTTCTCACATAATATATAGGTTGTGTGGGGTCTATGTTCTCCTATTCCACATTCCATAACATGACATTTATTAACATTAAATTCCATTTGCCAAGTGGTGCTCCATATACTTATTTTATCTAGGTCTTCTTGAAGGGCATGACAATCATCTAAATTTCTTATCCTTCCTATTATCTTAGCATCATCAGCAAACATGTTCATATAATTCTGTATACCAACTGGTAGATCATTTATGTAGACAATAAACATCACTGGTGCAAGAACTGAACCCTGTGGTACTCCACTTGTGACATTTCTCCAGTCCGATACATTGCCTCTGATCACAGCCCTCATTTTTCTATCAGTCAGAAAGTTTTCATCCATGTTAGAAGCGTACCTGTCACTCCTCCAATATTTTCCAGTTTCCAGAACAACCTCTTATGTGGAACTCTGTCGAAAGCCTTTTTTAGGACCAGATAGATGCAGTCAGCCCAACCATCTCTTTCCTGTAATATCTCTGTTGCTCGATCATAAAAACTGAGTAAATTCAATACACAGGATCTACCAGATCGAAAACCATACTGTCTGTCTGATATTATATCATTTCTCTCCAGGTGTGCTACCCATTTAGTTTTAATTATTTTTTCCAATATTTTGACTATTACACTTGTCAATGATACCGGTCTATAATTAAGGGGTCTTCCCTGCTTCCACTCTTGTAAATTGGAACTATGTTAGCCTTTTTCCACACATCAGCTACAACTCCTGTAAACAGGGATGCCTGAAAGATCAGTTGAAGAGGGATGCTGAGCTCAGTGCACATTCTCTCAGAACCCATGGTGAAACTCCATCTGGACCAATTGCTTTGTTCTTATTTAGCTCTTTGAGCATTTTTTCCACTTCGTCTCTAGACACCTCTATGTGCTCTATGTTGTTCTCTGGAATTCTTATTGTATCTGGTTCCCTGAAGATTTCATTTTGTACAAACACACTTTGGAACTTTTCGTTTAATGTTTCACACATTTCCTTTTCATTTTCCGTGAATCTATTTCCCATTTTCAACCTCTGAATATTATCCTTTACCTGCAATTTGTTGTTTATGAATTTATAGAATAGACCTGGTTCTGTTTTTACATTTGTCTGCAATCCCTTTTTCAAAATTTCTTTCTGCCTCTCTCCTCACTGCCGTGTAGTTGTTTCTCGCATCTTTGTATCGCTGGTATGATTGGGGGTTTGGCCTCTTCCTGTATTGATTCCATTTTGTGTCTTTTGGTCTCTGGCCCTCTCGCACTTTCTGTCGAACCAATCCTGTTTCCTAGTTTCTGCTTCTCTGTTTTGGTATAAATTTTTTTGTGCCTTTATCATATATTTCACAAAACTTGACATACATCTCATTCACTTCCTTGCCTAGCAACAAGTCTGTCCAATTATACTCCCTAAAAAATTTTCTAAGGTTGCCATAATGTCCCTCTCCTAAAGTCAGGTTTTTCAATTGCATCGACCATCATATTTTCTTCCAGATTATAACGCATTGCATACTTATCCCCAAAAAGACATGGTCACTTTTACCCAAGGGAGGAAGGTACTGAATGTCAAATATTTCTTCCTCCTTCCTGGTAAATATCAAATCTAGCATGGAGGGAACGTCACCTTCCCTCATCCTCGTAGCTTGTTTAACATGTTGATACAAGAATGTTTCCAGGATGAGGTCTACAAATTTACAGGTCCAGAAATCTTCTGTTTTAGCTTCATATGCTTCCCAGTCTATGGATTTCAAGTTGAAGTCGCCGACTATCAACAGTCGTGAACTATCGTTTATCCGCTCTCGCTATGATCTCTCTCATTATCGTTATAAGACCTTCTCGTTTACTATCTAGCTCCTCCTTTGACCATGTGCTGCTTAGCGGTGGACTATATGCATTTATGATCACTAGTTTATCATCCTCATGGCAGATCTCTAGTGCTATTATGTCAACTTCTTGTGGATTGGTAGTCATTATTTCGTTCACCTTTAGGTGTTCTTTCACCAGCACAGCAACGCCACCGCCTTTCCTAATTTTTCTGTCCCGTCTCCAAATTGAGTAGCCCCTTGGGAATATGACCTCATTTAAAATAACATCTTCAAGTTTTGTCTCCGTTGAGTGCAACAATGTCTGGTGTCTGCAGCTGTATTTATCACTTAACTCCAGTATCTTTGACCTTACTCCATCTATGTTGGTGTATGCAATCTTCAGGAATTTGTTCCCCATCTTCTTATTTTTCACTCCCCCTTTCTCTAATGATTTTGTTTGGTTTGCTTTTATGTACCACTTTACTGGTCCTGCCTACCCCTATCACTTTGTAGAAAAAGAATTGATTTCTTCTTCATTCCTGCTCTCATTTAAACGTTTTGCCTCGGCGAGGTTCAGTTTCAGCTTCTCTCTATCTTCTTTTGAAAGATCTCGTCTTAACGACCACCCTTTCCCATCCTCAACGCTTTGTAATTTTCTGGCATTCCTTAGTACTTCTTCCATCTGTTTTGGCACCGTTTAGGGTGATCCTCAAAGGTCGATCTTTCCCTTTTACATATCTGCCTATTCTCCTGTAGTCGCACACATGCTCTTTGGTTGTAAGACCTTCCACGAGGCCAACAATTTTATCTACTACTTTTGCTTCTTCTACAGCTCTTTCTGACCTAGATGTTATCTCCTTTTCTATGCATCCAAAAATGATCAGGGACTTACTCCGATCAACTGTGTTTTGCACCAACTTTGGGTTAGATGCCAATTCTTTTCTCACTTCTAGCCTAATGTTTGTTTTATCTTGGTTGCTGCAGTGTTTGACTTCTTTTACTGCTTCTTCTATTTTTTCCTTGTCCTTGGCCACTTGCGCATAAGTGAGTTGCATATCTTTCTTGCACTTTTCTATTCCCTGTGCAACTTCCTCCATCTGTGCTGACAAAAGCTGTTTCTCCTGTTGAATTTCCTTGCCTAACCTATTGTAGTCATTTGTGTTTAAATTTACTTTAACTTCTTCCAAGCTATTTTTAAGAGTTTATTTTCTTCTTCCATGGCTTTGCAATTTGTTTCCAATTTAATCTTATCCTTGCACAGGTCTTTCACTACACCCCAGACATACAACTTTGCTATTTAAAATGGTCATTACTTTCTTTCAATTGTGTGTGTGTGTGTGTGTGTGTGTGTGTGTGTGTGTGTGTGTGTGTGTGGTGTGTGTAATTACCTAAGTGTAATTACCTAAGTGTAGTTACAGGATTGAAGCTACGCTCGTGGTGTCCCGTCTTCCCAGCACTCTTTGTCATATAACGCTTTGAAACTACTGACGGTTTTGGCCTCCACCACCTTCTCACTTAACTTGTTCCAACCGTCTACCACTCTATTTGCGAAGGTGAATTTTCTTACGTTTCTTCGGCATCTGTGTTTAGCTAGTTTAAATCTATAACCTCTTGTTCTTGAAGTTCCAGGTCTCAGGAAATCTTCCCTGTCAATTTTATCAATTCCTGTTACTATTTTTTACGTAGTGATCATATCGCCTCTTTTTCTTCTATCTTCTAGTTTTTGCATATTTAATGCCTCTAACCTCTCCTCATAGCTCTTGTCCTTCATTTCTGGGAGCCACTTAGTGGCATGTCGTTGCGTGTGTGTGTGTGTGTGTGTGTGTGTGTGTGTGTGTGTGTGTTGTAATTACCTAAGTGTAATTACCTAAGTGTAGTTACAGGATGAGAGCTACGCTCGTGGTGTCCCGTCTTCCCAGCACTCTTTGTCATATAACGCTTTGAAACTACTGACGGTCTTGGCCTCCACCACCTTCTCCCCCAACTTGTTCCAACCGTCTACCACTCTGTTTGCGAAAGTGAATTTTCTTATATTTCTTCGGCATCTGTGTTTAGCCAGTTTATATCTATGACCTCTTGTTCTTGAAGTTCCAGGTCTTAGGAAATCTTTCCTGTCGATTTTATCAATTCCTGTTACTATTTTGTATGTAGTGATCATATCACCTCTTTTTCTTCTGTCTTCTAGTTTTGGCATATTTATGCTTCTAACCTTTCCTCGTACTCTTAGTGTGTGTGTGTGTGGTGTGTGTGTGTGTGTGTGTGTGTGTGTGTAATTACCTAAGTGTAATTACCTAAGTGTAGTTACAGGATGAGAGCTACGCTCGTGGTGTCCCGTCTTCCCAGCACTCTTTGTCATATAACGCTTTGAAACTACTGACGGTCTTGGCCTCCACCACCTTCTCCCCCAACTTGTTCCAACCGTCTACCACTCTGTTTGCGAAAGTGAATTTTCTTATATTTCTTCGGCATCTGTGTTTAGCCAATTTATATCTATGACCTCTTGTTCTTGAAGTTCCAGGTCTCAGGAAATCTTTCCTGTCGATTTTATCAATTCCTGTTACTATTTTGTATGTAGTGATCATATCACCTCTTTTTCTTCTGTCTTCTAGTTTTGGCATATTTAATGCTTCTAACCTTTCCTCGTAGCTCTTACCCTTCAGTTCTGGGAGCCACTTAGTAGCATGTCTTTGCACCTTTTCCAGTTTGCTGATGTGCTTCTTAAGATATGGGCACCAAACAACAGCTGCATATTCTAGCTTTGGCCTAACAAAAGTCATGAACAATTTCTTTAGTATATCCCCATCCATGTATTTAAAAGCAATTCTGAAGTTAGAAAGCATAGCATAGGCTCCTGCACAATATTCTTTATGTGGTCTTCAGGTGATAGTTTTCTATCTAGAACCACCCCTAGATCTCTTTCTTTATCAGAGTTCTTTAAAGATTTCTCACATAATATATAGGTTGTGTGGGGTCTATGTTCTCCTATTCCACATTCCATAACATGACATTTATTAACATTAAATTCCATTTGCCAAGTGGTGCTCCATATACTTATTTTATCCAGGTCTTCTTGAAGGGCATGACAATCATCTAAATTTCTTATCCTTCCTATTATCTTGGCATCATCAGCAAACATGTTCATATAATTCTGTATACCAACTGGTAGATCATTTATGTAGACAATAAACATCACTGGTGCAAGAACTGAACCCTGTGGTACTCCACTTGTGACATTTCTCCAGTCCGATACATTGCCTCTGATCACTGCCCTCATTTTTCTATCAGTCAGAAATTTTTCATCCATGTTAGAAGCTTACCTGTCACCCTCCAATATTTTCCAGTTTCCAGAACAACCTCTATGTGGAACTCTGTCGAAAGCCTTTTCTGGGGGGAGCCCCGTCGGCTCCCCGGAGCTATCCCAGGCTGATATGCTAATGTCAGACTTTGGCATCAGTCATGTGTATGGAGTTCTTAGGCCTACCGGGGACCACGGCCAGAACCGGGCCCCCTCAGAGAGGCAAGGGGAGCAATGGCCTATAGAAGCCCCCGTGTGATTGGAAGCATTCTATGTCTGCCATCGACCGGGACAGGCACCCAGAAAGGTAAGCGCCCCAAAACAAACCCCTATTCTGGTTAAAATTGCTACCAAAAGTCGAACTAGTGGATAGAACTCCCCAACAGAAAACAAGCAAACTAGTATGACGTCACACGTCACCGCGCCGCTGTCTGCGCAGCTCCCCCTCCCCGGGAGGGGGAAGGGGGAGCCCCAGACCTCCCACGCCGGCTATCCACCCATCAGTTCTTCGGCTGATGCTATAGGCACCGGTTATGTGCTCCGGCTCCAGTGGTTGTTTCAGCACTGTACCTAGAGTGTGGTGTCTGTTTTTCTAGGTGGTGCGTGAGCCGGGAGTGATTCTCCAGTACTCGGGCTGCATGCGCCTAGGGTTCCCTTCCCTAGGTGCCCTGTAAGTACTGCCCTTGGGACTTGGGGCCACCTTCCACAAGTTCCTTGGGGTCTGCCCCTGCTAGGCCGTTTACTGCTTGGTTTTCGGCCGCTCTTTGTGTGCTCGGGTGTTCTGTCTCCCTTGGTCGCCTTAGGGTAAGGGGCAGTTTTGCACTGGTGGGGCGCAGGGTACTGTGCAGCTTGTCTTTCCCAATCATAGCGGCCGGCTCTGTTCCGCTTGGGTATGCTGTCCTCTTGCGGGGTTTTCTTTTCTTTTTGTTTATCTACCTGGTGGGGGGGTCTGCCTTCGTTCTTGCCCCTGGGGTCCCTTGTGTTCTGAGTATTTCTGGTGGCACCCCCTGCTAGGTCCCCGTGAGTGTACACATCCCGGGGGTTCAGCTCTTAGAAAGTTGTTTGGTAGTTTTGGGTGCCGGTTAGCAGTACCCTGCCTGGGATTACCTGAGCGCGAGTCCTCTTATAGTAAACGCTCGGGACCCTGGGAAACCCCTGGGGGCGCGTGGGTCCGATGGATGTGACCCCAGAGCCCCCCCCTCGCTTCCAGCGAGTTTGAGGGTTGCTCACCCCTTGTCTCTGGGTGACTCTGTTTTGCCTCCGTCTGCTGCCTGTGGGGTCGGTGACACCTTCGACCCGGAGTCCTGCGAGTTTGTTGCTCGTTGTGGCTCGGTTACCCAGTTGTGCTAAGCTGGTGCGGGCAGCAGAGGCGTTGCACTTGAGCCTTGGTGGTGGCAACGCTCTCGTGGTAACTCCCCGGGAACCCCGGGGCTGCCCCGTTTTGGTTCTTGGTTTTTCCCCTGGATTCCCCTTCCTGCCTGCATCCGGTTCCTTACCGTCTGTAGGTTCAGGGCAGGGTTTGTTGGTGTTGAGACTCGGGCAGTCTCGGGGACATCCCCTTCCGGGGTAGTGACGGGGGCATTTGAGCCTGTTCCTCCTGCCGTGTTGTAAGAGTCTGCCAGTGGGCTCCCTTCCTTCGTGTTTTCACGGCTGCCCCGGTTTTCTGGTACGGCCGGGGCTTTGGGGGGACGGCTCGGCCCCGGGGCCTGTCGTGTGGATTCCCGGGGCTGGGGAGGGGCTGACTTAATTGGGGGCCTTGGCCCCGTTGATCCCGTGGGGGTTTTTATCCCCCTCTAGGCGGGGCTTGTGGTTACGCAGAGTAGGGTTTTCCTCCCCACTCGCCGTACGTGCTGTTTGGGCGTCAGCCCCTCCCCGGGCTCGGTTCCTTGGCCTTTGAGTCGGTTGGTTCCGTCCTGTGGGTGGATGTTTCCCCCCACCCCTTGTTGGGACGGTGTTTTCGTTGTGTTTCCCCGTTTTGGGGGTTCTACGTGACTACTGGTCTCGGGTGCGCCTGCGCCTTTGTGTGCCTTCGGGACTGGGTTTGCTTCCGTGTTCTCGAGTATACGGGAAGGTTTTTCGCTACTTCCCGCGTTATTGGAACGTCTGTCGGCTCCTCGTTCTTGTCGCCGTTTTGGGCTCTTTGTAGTCCGGTTGGGCTCCTTGTAGCCCTGTTGGGCTCATTTTGGCCGGTTTTGGCTCCTTATGGCCGGTTGGGCCACTTGTGGCCCTGTTGGCTACTTGTGGCCCTGTTGGGCTACTTGTGGCCCTGTTGGGCTACTTGTGGCCCTGTTGGGCTACTTGTGGCCCTGTTGGGCTACTTGTAGCCCTGTTGGGCTCCTTGTTGCCTTGTTGGCTTGCTTGTGGCCCGGCTGTGTGCCTTTTTTGGGCTCTGTCTTCGCTTCTTTGGCCGGTTTTATGATTCCTGTTCTCTTTTGGCTCCTTTTCTAGTGCGGTAGTCCTGGTTACCGCCTTCCCGCAGGGCCGGTTGCGCATTTTCGGCCAGCGTGTCGTGCGCCGCGGAGTTTGTTTTGGTCTGGGCGGTGTGTGGTGCTGGTGTTAGACGCCTTTTTGCTCCAGTGCTTCGCCTCTCGCTCTTCTCCCTTGCCGCGGTATGTGCCCCTTCGCTCCGGGGGTGTCCTGGGTTCCAGTTGTGGGGAGGCCGCCGAGGTTTTCCCTGTGTCTTGGGTGGGGGCCGCCTTCTTCGCCTCTCACCTGCTCTCCTGCAGGTCTGGCTTTTTCATCTTCACCTGGCGGTACTCCCAGGTTCTTCTGGGCTCGGTTGAGTCGTGTCACTTCGTGCCACCGTTCGCCAGGTGAGTTTTCTGCGGTCTGGCATCTTTTGGCAGGGCGCTGGATGCGGTGTTATATGCCTGTCTTTATTTGGGTATCTTTGTACGACTGAGACCGTTCGCACACCAGTGTCTGTCCCCCTTTTTCACCCCTTCCTGTCCCACTCTTGTGCATGTCCAACCCATGCTAGGGTCATTAAGGGGTTCCACCTTTGTTAGTGTTATGAGGTGGGGGTTGTGGTGTTGGTTCTGTACTCGCCTGGTAGGGCTCCTGGCAGGGCTCCTGGCTGTGCTTGCAAGGTTTTTGCGCTCTGGTGTTTGGGTCCCGCCTATGTAGTAGTACTTGCGGGATAGTACCAGTGGAGTGCAGTGGTGCTATAGGCACCATCGGGGAACACTGTATATCCATCTGAGGTCTGCAGTTGTTACACGACCTACTTGCGAGCATACGCCTTCTTGCTGGTACGTTACCTTGGGGTTTTCCTTGAGGTGCTTCCGGGGCTTAGCGTCCCCGCGGCCCGGTCGTTGACCAGGCCTCCTGGACTGATCATCCTGGCTGTTGGACGTGGCTGCTCGCTGCCTGACATACGAGTCTCAGCCTGGTTTGATCGGGTATCCTTTGGAGGTGCTTCTCCAGTTCTCTCTTGTACCACCCCGTCTTCACAAGTTTAATAAGTCATTATTGCCTTATTAGTTACGTGCATGGGCCAGGGAGGTTGAGGGAGGGAAGTCGTACCGCTCGCGCTCCGTTAAAATCGTGACATTAACCGGGATTTCTTAGGACCACAGCCTTGGATTACCGATTACAGGCATAACAAGTGCATAGTGACCCGCTGGAAAATTTGAAAACTCATTATCAACGGAACTTTGTGTTAAATAGATAATAAACGGGAGACCACGTGTGGGCCAGTGCATGAGGCTTTGTGTACGTGCGTGTATGAGAAAAAAAAATAGTGAACGGTGATTCGTGGAACAGTGAAGTGGAACGGGTACCACAACAACATATAAGTTGGAAGTGAAGGAAAATCGTGCATAGAATATTATAAATATAGAATGCTAGAAATATAGAATAGTGGCAAGAGGCGGCATCAGTAGGCTGTTTCCACAAGCCACGCGAGGCCTACCCCAGGGCACGTCCCACAGGGATAAAATACGGAAATCATATAGTGTACTATGGAAATGTGAATCTAATAATTAGCAATAAAGTGAGTGAATACCATTGCAAGCCGGAAATTAGGCGGAAAATCCCTTGTAAGAATACAAGCAAAGAAAAATCAGTGTTATAAATCGAGTAGCTGGAAACTCGTGACATCAACCTGGGACGACAAGAGGTCACCTGTACCGCACCGGGGACCAGCTTCGCTACCCTACGCTAAGTACCTGCCATAAAGTTTGAACAAAATAACATACATAATATTACAAATCTACGGTATACATATAGTATTATAAATATTAAATATATAAAATATACATATAACTTTATAAAGAGTTAAAGGACTGACATCAACAAGTGATCCACACAGTAAACCACAAATACAACAATACATCAGAAAATGGAGAGATGTGGCGAGTGCTCGGGAGTACTGGGAAAACGTAATGTAGGCGTAACGTGTTGCATCTGTAACATGAGATTTCACCTGGGCTGTACAGAAGTATCTCCAGGATGCACAAAAAGGCAAGGAATTTACTGGGTCTGCAAAGATGACAGATTAATGTTAGAGAACATAACTAAACTGATGAAAAACATTCCCGAGTCACAGAGATTACCATTCACAGACAAGCTACCAGTGATATATGCAGACTGGGATAAGACAACATTGGTTAACGACCAAAACCCAGGAACAGATAGTTTAGAGAACCGCAGCAGTAATGTGGAGGAAGAGGGTATTGTAGTACATAATAGCAGCAATATTGCAGAGTCAGGTAATATAAACGATGTGAGCAACAGTGAGACAGAGTGCATAAATGAAGGAATTGGGACGAAAAGCGGAGATGGCTCCAATAAAGAGGTAGACAAGACAGACACAGATATAAATACCTTGAAAACGCAAAACCGGAACACATTTGCAAATTCTACGCTAAAGGAATATGCAAATATGGAAAATTAGGAACAAAATGCCATTTTCTGCATCCTCGAAAATGCAGGAACATGTTGGCGAGGGTACATGCCGTTTTGGAACAGGGTGTAGATACTTCCACCCCAAATTATGTCAATTTTCAATTAGGGACAAAAAATGCTACAATCTTCAGTGTCCGGAATTCCACGTGAGAGGTACACAACGTTATAGACGGGAAAATCAGTATGACACTACTGGCAATTTTTTAGAGGAAGGCAGAAACAGAGCAGAAAATATAAGAGAGAGGAACAGTCAGATGGAACCACCACAGGATTACAGAGGGGAAGGGAGATACCCACAAGTCTGGAATACACATACCAACAAACACACAGGTACTACACCACACAACACTCGCCCCACTACCGGAAACTGGACGAATCACTTCGAAACAACACCAACCTGGACGCAAACTCAGTGGCCCCCTTACCAGAGCCTCAGATATTAACACCCAGTAAGGCATCCAGCACTTCCACTTACACTACCACGATAACATCAGTTATATTTGCCAACATTCAAGGTATAAAAAAACATTGCATTGGCCTCATGAAGGAGACCATCTATAAAGTGAACTTTGGTGGAATTGCGTGTTTTTATACCTTGAATGTTGGCAAATATAAATGATGTTATCGTGGTAGTGGAAGTGCAGGATGCCTTACTTGGTGTTAAAATCTGAGGCTCCGGTAAGGGGCCACTGTGTTGCGTCCAGGGGTGTGTTGTGTTTTCGAATTGGATTCGTCCAGTTTCGGTAGTGGGGCGAGTTTTGTGTGTGTGTGTAGTACCTGTGTGTTTGTGGGGAATGTGTATTCCAGAACTTGTGGTTAATCTCCCTTCCCCGCTGTAATCCTGTGGTGGTTCATCTGACTGTTCTCTCTCTTATATTTCTGCTCTGTTTCTGCCTTCCTCTAAAAAAATTGCCAGTAGTGTCAGAGCTGATCTTCCCGTCTATACGTGTGTGTACCTCTCACAGGGAATTCCGGACACTGAAGATTGTAGCATTTTTTTGTCCTTAATTGAAAATTGACATAAGTTGGGGGTGGAAAGTATCTACACCCTGTTCAAAACCGGCATTGTACCCCTCGCCAACATGTTCTGCATTTTCGAGGATGCAGAAAAATGGGCATTTTGTTCTAAATTTTCCATATTTGCATATACATTTAGCATAAAATTTGCAAATGTGTTCCGTTTTTGCGTTTTCAATGTATTTATTCTGTGTCTGTCTTGTCTACTTTTTTATTGGGGCCATCTCCGCTTTTCGTCCGAGTTCCTTCATTTAGGCACTCTGTCTCACTGTTGCTTCACATCGGTTTATATTACCTGACTCTGCAATATTGGTGCGGGGTGATTAGTGGGTGACTAGCAGTGTGACCCTCTTCCTCCACATTACTGCTGCGGTGTCTCTTAAACTATCTGTTCCTGGGTTTGGGTCCGGTCACCAATGTTGTCTTATCCAGTCTGCATCAATAGCACCGGTAGCTTGTCTGTGAATGGTATTCTCTGTGACTCGGGAATGTTTTTCATCAGTATAGTTATGTTCTCTAACATTAATCTGTCATCTTTGGAGACCCAGTAAATTCCTTGCTTTTTGTGCATCCTGGAGATACTTCTGTACAGCCCAGGGGAAATCTCATGTTACAGATGCAACACGTTACGCCTACATTACGTTTTCCCGAGATAGCTCCGAGCACTCGCCACATCTCTCCGTTTTCTGATGTATTGTTTATGTTGGTTTACTGTGTGGATCACTGGTTGATGTCAGTCCTTTTAACTCTTATAAAATTATAGTGTATAGTTTTATATATTTAATATTTATAATACTATCTGTATACCGTAGATTTGTAATATTATGTATGTTATTTGTTCAAACTTTATAGGAGGTACTTAGCGTAGGGTAGCAAGGCTGGTCCCCGGTGCGGTACAGGGGACCTTCTTGTCGTTCCAGGTTGATGTCACGAGTTTCCAGCTACTCGATTTATGATACTGATTTATTCTTTGCTTGTTTTCTTACAAGGGATTTTCCGCCTAACTTCCGGCTTGCAATGGTATTCACTCACTTTATTCTAATTATTAGATTCACATGTCCATAGTACACTATTTGATTTCCGTATTTTATCACTGTGGGACCGCCCTGGGGTAGGCCTCGTGCCTTGTGGAAACAGCCTACTGATGCCGCCCTCTTGCCACTATTCTATATTCTAATACTCAATATTTATAATATTCTATGCACGATTTCCTTCACTTCCAACTTATATGTTGTTGTGGTACCTATTCCACTTCACTGTTCCACGAATCACCGTTCACTATTTTGTTCCTCATACACGCATGTACACAAATCCTCATGCACTGGCCGCCACACGTGGTCTCCCGTTCATTATCTATTTAACACAAAATTCCGTTGATAATGACTGTTTTCAAATTGTCCAGCGGGTCACTATGCACTTGTTATGCCTGGAATCGGTAATCCAAGGCTGTGGTGCTAAGAAATCCCGGTTAAATTGCACGATGTTAACGGAGCGCGAGCGTACGACTTCACCTCCCTCAACCGCCCTGACTTCCCTGACACAGGGAAAACCATCGGCGTCCTCCCCACAGCTGGAAGCCAGGACACCCCCGGAGCGAAGGGGCACATACCGCGGCAAGGGTGAAGAGCGAGAGGCGAAGCAATCCTGAGAGAAAAAAGGTCGCAAAACACCAGCACTGAAACAGCACCGCCCAGACCAAAAATAAACTCCACGGCACATGCGCAGACACGCTTGGCCGAACCGCTCAAACCCGCTCTGCAGGAAGGTGGCAACCAGGACTACGGCACTAGAAAAGTAGCCAAAAGAGGAAGCAGCAACAACATAACAGCCAACGAAGCGAAGACAGAGCCCAAAAGGGAACGCAATCGGGCCACAAGTAGCCCAACCCGGCGACAAGTAAGGCCCAGACTGTGGCGCACAAGCAGCCCCCCCAACCGGGTCTACAAGTAGCCCAAAACGGCGATCCGGACTAGGAGCTGACAGACGGTCCAATAATACGGGAAGTAGCAAAAACTTTCCCAAACCCTCGAGAACACAGAAGCCAACACTAGTCCCTAAGGCACACAAAGGCCCAGGTGCACCCGAGACCAGAAAGTCACATAGAACCCCAAGAACAGGGGGAAAAACATTGATGAAACAACCGTCCCAAAAAGGGTGGCGGGGTGGAGAAGCCTACACCCACCCACAGGATGGAACCAACCGACTCAAAAGACAAGGAACCGAGCCCGGGAAGGGCCGACGCCCAACAACACGTACGACGAGTGGGGAGGAAAGAACTCCACTCTGCTTAACCGCAAGCCCAGCCCAGAGGGGGAGAAAAAACCCCCACAGGGTACTACGGGGCCAAAGCCTCCCAATTCAGGCCCCTCCCAGCCCGGGGAACCTACACGACAGGCCGCATTCCGAGCCGTCCCCCAAAAGCCCCGGCCATACCAGAAAAACCGGGGCAGCCGCGAAGACACTAAGGAAGGGAAGCCCACTGGCAGACTCTTACAACACAGTTGGAGGAACAGGCTCGAATGCTCCCGTCGTTACCTCGGAAGGGGAATTCCCCGAGACTGCCTGAGTCAAGAACCATCAAACGCCCACCCCAAACCTAGCAGACTGTAATGGACCGGATTGCAGGCAGAGAGGGGGGATCACAGGGGAAAGACAAGGGGGCGTGGAAGGAACTGAAGCAACCAACACCCACAAGTCCCAACACGAACCAAAACGGGTCAACCCCGGGCTCCCTGAGGAGCAAAACAAACGAAGGTGTTTGGCCACCACCAAGGCCTCAAAGTGCAACGCGCCTTGCTGCCGCGCACCTGCTAGTAGCACACAACTGGGGTAACTGAGCCACAAACGAGCAACAAAACTCGCAAGACTCCGAGTCAAGGTGTCAACAGACCCCAGAGGCAGCAGATGGAGGCAAAACAAGAGTCACCCAGAGACAGGGAGTGAGCAACCCTCAAACTCCGCTGGACGCGAGGGGGGGACTCTGGGGTTCATAAAAAAAATCCATCGGACCCGCGCGCCCACAGAGGTTTCCCAGGGCGTTTACTATAAGAGAGGACTCGGGCTCAGGTAATCCCAGGCAGAGTACTACTAACCGGCACCCAAAGCAACCAAACAACTTTCTAAAGAGCTGAACCCCCGGGAAGTGTAAACACTCACGGGGACCTGGCAGGGGGGACCACCAGAAAATACTCAGAATACAAGGGACACAAGGGGCAAGAACGAAGGCGAACTCCCCCACCAGGTAGATAAAAAAAAAAAACCGTAAAAAAGAAAGAAACCCCGCAAGAGGACAGTATACCCAAGCTGGAACAGAGCCCGCCGCCATGATTGGTAAAGAAAAGCTGCCAGTACCCTGCACCCCACCAGTGCAAACTTGCCCCTTACCCTAAGGCGAACAAGGGAGACAGAAACACCGAGGAAACAAAGAGCGGCCGAAAAAAACAAAGCATAAACGGCCTAGCAGGGGCAGGACCCAAGGAACTTGTGGAAAGTGGCCCCAAGCCCCAAGTGCTATACTTGCTGGGCACCTAGGGAAGGGAACCCTAGGCGCATGCAGCCTGAATACTGGAGACTCACTACTCCCGCTCACGCACCACCTAGAAGACAGACAACACACTCTAGTTATAGTGCTGAAACAACAACTGGAGCTGGAGCACACAACCGGTGCCTATAGCAGCAGCCGAAAGTGTAGTGGTAAACTGGGGCCTAAATGACTGCTATGTTGATTTTTTCCCAAGCCGAGGGCCATTGGCCCCTGAGGTTACGAACTTGTTTTCCAAGCCGGTTATTGGCCGTCCTGGTTTTGCTCAAAGCTTTATTTCTCCAAGCTGGTCATTGGCCCCTGGGTTGTTCTTCAAATTTTTTCTCCAAGCCAGTCATTGGCCCCTGGGTTTTACCCTCAAATAATTTTGTCTCCAAGCCGTTCATTGGCCCCAGGGTTTTCTCAAAAATTTTTTCATGGCCGGTCATTGGCCCCAGGGTTTTCACAAATTTTTTTTCATGGCCGGTCATTGGCCCCAGGGTTTTCTTAATTTTTTTTTCATGGCCGGTCAATGGCACCCAAGGTTTGTGCTCGAATTGTTTTTTCATGGCCAATCATTGGCCCCTGCCATTTTCACTCAAGGGGATTAAACGGCCGTCTCCAGTCATCCCAAAATTTGTTAGCTCAGTGACCCTGCACAGGCACATTAAAGGGGATTAAAAAGCCGTTCATTGGCCCCAGGGTTTTCTTGAATTTTTTTCATGGCCGGTCAGTGGCCCCTGGGTTTTCTCAATTTTTTTTTCATGGCCGGTCATTGGCCCATGCCATTTTCGCTCAAGGGGATTAAACGGCCGTCTCCAGTCATCCCAAAATTTCATTAGCTCAGTGACTTCCTCCCATTTCTTTGTGGTTTTTCCGCATATATATATATATATATATATATATATATATATATATATATATACATATGTTATTAATATGACCGAAAAAGTAAGATTAATAATTCTAAACACGAATTTTCTCAATTTTCCTTATGTTTGTTTTTTACTGATGACGTAAATGAAAAAATCAATTGTCATCAGTAAAAAACAAACATAAGGAAAATTGAGAAAATTCGTGTTAGGAATTATTAATCTTACTTTTTCGGTCATATTTAATAACATATGTCTACAGGAAAGACTCTACCAAAATATACTAATATATATATACAGTATATATATATATAATATATATATATATATATATATATATATATCTATCTATATATATATCTATATCTATATCTCTATATATATATATAATATACAATGGGGCCTGCGACTTACGATGTCAATCCGTTCCCAGAGACGATCGGAAGTCAAAATAACGGAAGTCGAAGCGAATTTTCCCATAAGAAATAAAGGGATTGAATTAATCCGTTCCCACCCTCCAAAATATTAACATAAAAATACATTTTATACTGAATACAAGTGTTTTTTCTAACTACAATACAGTTCCAAAGTTACTCTTACCTTTATGGAGTGCTCTTGATGGCGTATAGAAGATGGTATGGGGGAGGAGGAGAGTTGTTATTGTTGGAAAGGGAGTCCCCCTTCCATTATCACATCAGGCAGTGATGTTTTCTCTGGGGTACTCTCTCTCCTACATTTGCCTGAATACCACTAGGACCTGGTTTGTGGTTCAGTGCTTGTTTCTCACCACAAATTTGTCAAGACATTTGTTTTTCCATTCGTTTTAACATTTGTCTGTAAGGATGCATCACTTTAGCACCAATAATGTCCTTTTTCTTATCTAGTATGGTGGATATCGTTGACTGAGATATGTTGTACTGCCTAGCAAGTTCGCCTACCTGCACACCATCTTCTTATTTACGAATGATCTCTTGTTTCTGCTCTATGGGTCATCCTTACATGGGATTTCATATGTTGAGCCTTACCACTGAATTTCT
>WNGS01075159.1:0-13425 GCA_020271785.1 Procambarus virginalis | reverse complement strand
CCATGTTTATTACACCCCAGGAGGGCATGCCCTCTTCCCGAGCAATCCCTGCACCCCAACTTCAAGCACTCCCTGCCCCCTCACCCCCAGGACGTCTTCCTGTCCCAAGCAAGCCTGAGCAACACCTGAGCCCTGCATCCCCCACTCCACCTCCCCCTGAACCCTTCGCAACTACCTCACAGAAGAATGAGCTTACTCAAGTAGCAATGCCCATGGAACAACTCCTACACTTCTGGGGAAGGAGAGTGAAAATGGAAATTGGAAAGAGAGCTTCAAGGTAATGCAATCAAATATTGATGGGAATACCAATAAAGCAAGTGAACTGGCGGAAAGGGCGCAAGAAGAAAACCAGATGTAATAGGACTCAAGGAAACAAAATTGTCAGGAGTCATGACAGACACTGTGTTTCCAAAGGATACTATATAGTAAGGAAAGAGAGGGAAGGGAGAGGAGGTGGAGGAGTGGCCCTGCTGATAAGGAAGGACGTGAGGTTGATGAGATGGAAATTCCGAGCTGTGATGTGTTCAGAGATTACATAACAGGAACTATAACAATGGGTGGACCTAAGATAATAGTGGCAGTCATTTACAATCCTCCCCTTAATGACAGAAGACCTAGACAGGAGTTTGATAGAAACAACATAGCAACAATAATTTAACAAAGAGAGCAGCTTCAGTTGCCTGCAGAAATGGCTCAAGATTCCTGCAGCTACCTAATGTATTCACCACCACCTGTAGCACTCAAAGCCACCAACTGTATACATCTAAACCTGTAGCACTTAGTGCCGGCTACTGAATACATCTGCACCTGAAGCACTCAGTGACACCTACTTAATAAATCTCCAAATGCAGGGCTCAGTGCCACCTACTGTATACATCTCCCCCTATAGCACTCAATGCCACCTAGTATATACATCTCCACCTGCAGCTCTCAGTCCCACCTTCTGTATACATCTCCCCTGAAGCACTCAGTGCAACCTACTGAATACATCTCACCTTCAGCTATCAGTGCCACCTACTAAATAAATCTTCATCTGAAGCACTCAGTTCCACCTACTGTATACATCTCCACCTGTAGCACTCAGTCCACCTACTGTGGACCTGAAGCACCCAGAGCTATCTATTGTATACACCTTCACCTGCAGCACTCAGAGCCACCTACAGTATACATCCTCACCTGTAGCACATAGAGCCAACTACTGTATACATCTCCACCTGTAAAGCAACATAGCCACCTACTGTATGTGTATCTCCACCTGTAGGACTCAGAGCCACCTACTGTATACACTTCACCTGCAGTACTCAGAGCCACCTACTGTATACGTCTCACCTGTAGCACTCAGAGCCACCTACTGTATACACCTCACCTGCAGTACTCAGAGCCACCTACTGTAAACATCTCCACCTGTAGCACTCAGAGCCACCTACTGTATACATCTCCAACTGTAGCACTCAGAGCCACCTACTGTATACATCTCCAACTGTAGCACTCAATGCTACCTAAATTATACATCTCCACCTGTAGCTCTCAATGCTACCTACTATATACATCTCCACCAATAGAACTAAGTTCCACCTACTGTATACATCCCCACTTGCAATACTCAGTGCCACCAACTGTATACATCTAGGCAGTTAACATTATCATTGAGAGAGCAGCCGCTGCTGCCTGTAGAAATCGATCCCATCTGCTCATCATGGGGGACTTTATTCATGAAAGGATAGACTGGGAAAACGGACAACCACATGGAGGTGTGGAAACATGGAGAGCGAAACTGCTAGAGGTGACATCTAGAAACTTTTTAAGTCAGCATGTCAAGGATCCCAAAAGAATGAGAGGTAATGATGAACCAGCAAGACTCGACCTAGTCTTCATTCTGAACGATTCAGACATAAGGGAAATCGATCTTGTAGCCCCCGTGGGAATGAGTGATCACAGGGTACCGTTGTTTGAATATGTGCTCGAATAAGGGTTAATGTACTCAAGGAAGGGACCAGAAAGTAAGAGGCCGGCATTCCGGAAGGGAAACTATGAGATGAGAAAATTCCTAACTGAAATAGCTTGGGAAACAGAGCTCAAAGGAAAGACTGTTCAAGTCATGATGGACTATATTGCACAGAAGTGTAAGGAGGCAGCAGACAAGACCGTCTCAGTCCAAAATGAAAAAAAAATTAAATGGAGATGAGAAACCCATGATTTAATCAGAGTTACAAGCTAACAAAGCAGCTAAGTAAAAGGGCATGGAGAAACTATAAAAAAACAGAACACTAGAGAGCAGAGAAAGATACCAGAGCGCCAGGAATGAATACGTCAGGGTGAGAAGAGAGGTAGAGAGGCAATGTGAAAATGACATAGGGAGTAAGGCAAAGACTCATCCCGAGAGTGATGGGTTGACTATGACTTGAACACCGTCAAGACTATGTGACAGTGTTCCCCCCCCCCCTCTATTTCTCCCACGCCTGCTGTAAGAGTCATGTCCACTATTCCCGAGCGTTCTCTACGTTGCGGGCCTCAGTTTAACATATGTGGGAGAGTATAGTGTTCTCGCAGAGCCGAGAAATTCGTGAAAGTAGAGTATTTTGGCCTGTGGGATAGGCCCTTTGGAAGCCAATATGGCGCTGGCCACTCTGTTCTCCCGCCAAAACTGTGTGACGTCAGTGACACCAGATTGGTCACCGTCAGCGACGTGGCACCGGGAGCCAATGAAAACCTCCCTTGACAAATGTGACGTCACATAGGCAGGGGGGTCCAGCCGTAGTGATGCCTTGGCGCCATCAGTCTCACATGGCACGTCTTCGAGGCAGGACGTGCGTAAGGAATCCTGTCAAGTGGATGGATTACCCGAGCTCCGGTGGATATAAGCGTCTCCTGTTGTCAGCACGCATTCTGAGAGGCCTTCCTTCACCCCAGGTGTGGACCAATAAGGAATTGACGGAATATTGAGCATGCTCTGGGACAGGTGCGTTGCAAGAAGTGGACCGGGCATTGACGTGTGTGACGTCCTTGGCAGTTCACCAGTATAGGAGGCAGCTTAGTGGCTGGGCCATTCCACTGTGAGGGAACCTAGTTGACCGACTTGTCAACTAGGTTGGACGTGTGATCGACGGTTCTGTCAAGTTTGAAAGTAAGGCGACAATCCCGTAGAACCTTACGAGTCATCAGATGGATGCAAGCATGTCGAGGAGTCTTCCTTCGTTCCAAGAGAGTGGACCGATGAGGGAATAGACAGTATATTGAGCTTCAAGTGCTCTGGAGTCGAGTGCTGTGCCGGTGGAGCTTAAGCAGTATCGTCTAGGACGTCTGATAACTTCACAGTGACATCGTAGTGGTGGGGGCCAGTTCCACTGGGAGTACAGTGACGAGGAACTAATTGGGAAACGTACGACTACCGCCGAGACGTAGGCTGGCTGCCGTAGTTGGGAGGAAAGTTGACAGCCAGGAGACCGACTCCGACCCTGCAAGGAGTGGAGGAGGAGCACGGACCTGCAGTGTACAGAAGCGGCAAGACGCGATCATCCTGGGACGTTGGCTTGTGTTTCTGGAGGGAGTACGAGGCGAGAGCCTGGACCAGGAGCTGCAACTCAACTCTCATCATAGGATAGGTGAAGTAGGTGTTTACAGTTACCCTCCCAATTCCCCTTTAGTTAGCTATATATATATATCGGCCAGAGTATTTTTCATGTAGTGAGCAAGTCTCACCTGGATCTATGTCACAGAGGGCACAGCGTGCGTGGTGAGGCTACACAAAGCCCTCACAGTATTCGTTCACATATATCTATGTTGGTGTGTGCAAGCACCAGGATTTACTAAAGAATTTGCTGTGACTAGAATTCATTTCCTGTGATCATTTTATATATTACTAGTGAACCAGTTATTGGTGTTAGGCTATGAGCCCAGACTTTATAAATGCTATGAATGATCTCCATGATTTATATATATATATATATATATATATATATATATATATATATATATATATATATATATATATATATATATATATATATATATATATATATATATTATATATATATATGCCTGTGTATTGATTAATGATTTATCCATGTATAAGCCTGTGTACTGAATAATCTCATATATGTGAAGTGATTACTAGTGATATCGCTTTTAAGAGGAATTATAGATTTAAAGAACAGTACAGTGATTAAGTGCATTCATAGTAAATATTATCAAGAACAGTGTAGCTTCTTGATACAGTGAAAATCACTTTGAGTGCGTGAGAATAAGTTATTGATCGTGAGACCAGTGAGGTGGTGTATCGCGTTCTATTGGAATCATAAATATGTCATGTGAATGGTAATTATAGTGGTTCGCGAAAAGTTAAAGAAACAGGGTGCGCGGCGCCAGAGAAAACAAGCAATAATCTTTCTCACCAGCGCTAGGGCGCGGATCAGCTGATATGTGACAGGTGACGTTAGGGGCGGAAGTATGTTGCCATTCGGAGTGCTCCAGATTATCTGCTGAGGAGAGAGCAGCTTTTGTACTTGTTTCTGATATGTTTATTGATGCATGAACATCTCGTTGTTTTTAAGTAAAATGCCAAAACTCCTTGGTGTTTATATCATCCCCTCCATACCTTGTGACTGCTAAAGGAAAAGAAGACAGAAATAATTACTTGCCTGATACCAAACCAATCGAGCTTGCTCTTGCCACAATTACCACAATTACGCAAAACCACTGTAGTGTTACTGGACACCTAAAAACACCAGTTGGCGACCTTGAAGGTAGTGTAAGAGTCCTTGTTGGGGTGGGCACACAAATTGCGGGAACAATCTGTGTCTCCACTCACTCTACGACCTGAGGCTGGTTGAGAGATCGACTGGGGTACTCTCCTGGGCGTACAGTGGCGACGAGAGGATCGAGGGAAGATCTGTAGGACTACGGTGAGTAATGGTTATCGTCAGAGCAACCTCTTTGAGAGGATATTAGGATAAAGTCCTTGCATACAGTTGCTCACCCCACACACTCGTGAACCCCGACATTGGCGACCTTGCCAGGATCACGAACAAGATAAAGGTTGTAATTGTGGTACATCATTTGTGGTATTAGATATCAGGCCTAGGTTATCACTCATAGTCACAAGATGGAGGATGATAAAGTAACGAGTTTTATTGACACTAGAGACGAGCAAGTGCTGGAGGAGTGCACTAGGGCACAGCTGCAAACGATCGCCGACCACTTTGGGATCAAGTAGAGAGCTTCCAAAGTGGGAGAAAGAAGACTCGAGATCATGGCACAGCTCAGGGCACGTGATGAAGCCTTCGGAGAGGAACGGCCACAGACACCTGTCAGTGTGGGAGAGAACTTGAGCATCGGTGGCAGCAGCCAGGGATCCAGCGGCAGCACGCGCAGCGTCAAGCTGGAAATAATGAAGCTGCAGATACAAGCACAGCTGCGCAAGGATGCAGAACGAGAAGCACAGCTGCGTAGAGAAGAACGAGAAGCACAGCTGCGTAGAGAAGAAAGAGAAGCACAGCTGAAGCGCGAGGAAGCAGAACGAGATGCACAGCTGCGTAGAGAAGAACGAGAGGCACAGCTGCGCAAAGAAGAGCGCGAACAAGAGGCACAGCTGCGCAGAGAAGAACGAGAAGCGCAGCTGAAGCGTGAGGAAGCAGAAAGAGAAGCACAGCTGAAGCGTGAGGAAGCAGAAAGAGAAGCACAGCTGAAGCGTGAGGAAGCAGAAAGAGAAGTACAGTTGAAACGAGAGGAACTAGAAGCTAGGACGAAGCTGCAGGAGGTTGAAGCAAACAAGGAGATTGAGCTGAGGCGAGCTGAGCTAGGACTAGCTCCACCTGCCCCATCACAGCAAGAGGACCGCCGAGTGAGAGAGAGGATTTGCCAGTCTTCGTGCCTGATGAGGCTGAGGGATTCTTTGATCACTTTGAAAAGGTCGCTACTTTGAAGAAGTGGCCGAGGGCAGAGTGGGCGGAACTAGTTCAGGAAAGGCTCACTGGTGAAGCTCGTGAAGCCTACAATATGCTCGACCTCCAAGAGTGTTCCAACTACGATGCAGTAAAAAGGGCCGTGCTCCATTCGTTCAAGCTGACGCCGGAATGCTTTAGGAAGAGGTTCAGGGAATGTACCCGATCGCCAGGAAAATCATATGCGGAGACGGCGAGGGACATGGAAAGAAAATTGTTGAAATGGCTGGAGTTGGAAGGAGCAAGGTCGGCTGAAGACATCAAGAGGCTGATGGTCATGAAGAAGTTCATGTCCGTGCTCTCTCCCGAGATTAGGGTGAGAGTAAGGAGGCAGACATCAAGGACCTGAGAGCTGCGGCTGATCGAGCAGACATGCTGGAAGAAGCTTTACGACCACGTCGAGAGGGACAGCACCGACTGCCCGCATTCTCCAGTTATGGGAGAAATTATAGAAGGTCGGACGGATGGAGGACGGGAGCGAGTTCTCCAAGTCCTACCCCTCGAGTGGAGACAGCAGAGGACAGAAGAGTGCTGTGGAACAGTCGATGAAGTCCCCAACTGAAAGCTCAACAGATCTTGTTATCGTTACGACAGGGGATGCTGACAAGGAGTCTTTGGAAGGCGCAAGGGAAGTCCACGGAAGAAGAAGGATCCGCTGCTACAACTGCGGATTAATGGGACACATCGCGCGCGAATGCAGACGTCCTAAGCAGCGGGGTTACGTTGCTTTTGTGTGAGTAGAGGACCAGTTAGCCGAAGGAGTGCGGGATGGACCCGTACTTAATGAGAAAAGAGTTAACCCATTCGTGCGCGAGGGAACTGTAACGATGGGGGACGCAGACCCCATCCCAGTGAAGATGTTGAGAGACACTGGGGCAGACTTTACCCTGGTGAGCGAAACCCTGTTCCCTGAGAATTACGGGAATACCAGTGTGGGAGAGGCAAGTGTGACCACTGTGGGAGGCCCAGTGCGGATGCCCCTTCACCGGGTGACCCTGAATTCGGATTATGGATGCCAAACTCTAGTAGTGGGGGTCTGTGCATCGATGCCCAAGATGGAGGCACAGGTCATCTTGGGAAATGACGCATGTGGAAGACATGTCCTCCCAAACCTCGTGAAGAACGAGGAGTGCTTGGAGCACTACGAGAAGAAAGGCGGGTTGTTGGACGCCTGTGGGGACGAGAAAGGAATCGCCATGGAGGCGTTCACTGTCTGTGTTGTAGTTCCGAGGCAGTGCGATGGACAAGGAGGGCGTGGTTCTGATAAGGCCGACGAGAAGACGTCCGACAGCCTGGAAAACGATCACCTCTTCAGGGAACCCGGAGAGCGAGTGGAGGGCGAAGGCAGCCCAGATGGTGAGGTACAGGTGACCCTCACCACTTCTCCTGGGGTGGACCGCACCCGTCTCGAGGAGCTGCAGCAAGCAGAATTCCCCAAGTTGATTTGTAAGACAAAAGGAGGACGTGTTGGTCCCGAGAGGGCCACTCATTTCAACAGACAAGACGGCATGTTAATAAGACAGTGTAAACCTGTAAGGATGGAGGCCGGAAAAGCCTCTCCAGGTACGAGAAACCAGGTAGCATTGCCAGCCAAGTGCAGAGCGGCAGTGTTGGGTGCATCGCACACTGTTGACTCTGCGGGTCGCCTAGGGGTGACCACGATGCGACGTTCGACGTCGAGAGGAGTGGCCGGGCAACTACAACAATTATTCTCTTGGGTTAGAAGGCCCAGGGAAACTCAGACTGACAGTGGAAATATATTCCGGTCTGAGTATTTCAGACGAACAGTGACGAGTTGGGGAGTGATGCAGATTCGGTCGTCGCCCTACCGATCGCAGACGAAGGGGGCGATCGAAGGATTCCACTCCATCTCGAAGACAGTTCTGCGAATGTTCTGCGTAGAGTAGGAAGACGAGTGGGAAGAGACAGTGGACCCTGTTTTGTTGGCCATTCGTCAAGCAGTGGCAGAACCGTTAAACTTCTCACCGTTCCAGCTGGTGAACGGACACGAGGTGTGGAGTCCTCGGTCCGTGCTAGAAAAGCAGTGGGCGCCAAGGATGACCATGGGAATGGTCTACAGACACATGAGGAGTGTTTCACATTGGCGGCTGGAGTACTGGCTAGAAGTCCAGCTTTTCAGTGGGCTGGACCACGATCATAACACTCCCTTCCCCTTATTTTGAGAGTTATTCCAGTGGCAAAGCTCGGGATAATACATCCGCCACCACACTGTCTCGTTCTCCAACCGATTGGTTCGACCGGTTGATCTGCTTACGTACTCCTTTAGGAGTCTACAACTACTTCGTTGCACCTGGTAACGTCTGGCTCACAACTCGCCAGAAACATGATCTTCTCATAAACGATCTGACTTCTCTGGCACCTCTTGGCTAGGCTGTCCTCCTTAGACGTCTGCACTCCATCGGTCAACTCTTCTTATTGTTTCCACCCTCCGTTTCCTCGTCGTCTTCTCTTCACGTCCAGAGTCAGACATCTACTGTCTGTACCTCCTCTGTCACCTTCACACTTCCATCTACTGCCATTATACTTTCGTCTCTTGTCATCATGCTTCACTCCCTCGTCTTCACCGACGATCCTCCCTTTCGTCTCCTTTATCCGAGACCTCATCCTGTTTGACTTCCATCGAGTCCTCGGCCTTCTTCTATTCCTCCATGCTTGTATCACCATCCTCTTCTCACACTTCTCACCTCTATACCACTCCATTTCTTCTCCTTCAACTCTTCTTCGTTCCCTAAAAGTTTCTTTGAGCACTGTACTACACCCAACAACATTCAATCGTACATGTCGCTTTACCTCTCCTAAAGTGTTCGTAAGCATCTCTCCACACATACTATCTCTTCTCCTTTCATTTTCTCGGCCATTACTCTTCTTCACTATCTCTCCTCCACGTTTTCTGTGAAACATGTCAACTCCTGACACCTCAAAGAACTTAACTCTACTATCCAAATGCCTCTGTGCTCGTGGACAACTTGACGCTCTACTCCCGTCCTCAGTATGTCCACATCCTTCCTCATTTCTGCTCAGCACAGTTGCATTCACCTTCCGACTCTTAATTTCAGCGGTCTGGGCTCTACTCAGGTCCATTCTCTTCACATGAGTCTTCTTTGGCTGGGTCATCTTCACTTTTGACCTCACCGAGACTACATCTTCTGAGTCAGACCTTCCTCAAATAACCACGTTATATCTACGTCGATATCCTCTACCGGTTGAATCGACACTGTCTCATCTTCTCCAGCGTCTTCCTCGTTGGCCATCTCTGCCTTCATCACTACAGAGACAGGGTACTCAATGGCTTGGCGGTCTCCTGACTCATCCCTTCGGATGTCAGTCAGGTTCAGACTCTCAGGTATCCCACCTGTGCCGTGGCCTTCTGGGCACTCCTCTGGCACAGTCTCCGCTATGACTCCTGGCAACACCTTTGTCCTGCACAAGTCATTCCCCAGGATCACTTGGACTCCTGGAACAGGTATGTCAGGGCACACTCCCAACATCACCTCTCCCAACACATATTCTGACCTTAGCTGGAGAGTACAAACGGGTATGTCACTCTCAGACAATAACCCGTATACTTTCATCTTACTCGTGCCACCTAACCGTCGATTATTCCCAATCAGGCTTCTCGCAATCAAGCTCTGATTAGCTCCGGTATCTCTTAAAATACCAACTTCTACCTCAGGTTGGCCTCCTATACTGATCCAACCTTTGTTCATGAACGGCCTATACCTCTTTTTCACTGTCTGTGGTTTGTCTCGGAACACATTAATATATTTACTTCGGGGGTCACACATGGCCAGGGTCACAACTCTCTTGCCCTGCCGACAATATCGCATCACGTGACCCAATCCATTACAATTGTAACACCTCACCTGGGAAAAGTCTCTTCTATATATACCAAAACGGCTCTGACTTTGTCCACTCTCATGAGAGTTCCTCGAGCCAGGCACACTACCTTTGTGCTCTGTGCTTAAAGCTCTGTGGGGCTTTACTGGACTCTTGATTCCCTGGATCACAATTAGTTTCTCGCTTAGCTCCTCCATCCTCACTTTCAGACGAAGTGCGCGACCTACTCTTCTGAGTTTTAGGGTACTTACGTTTATCTGCCCATTTATCAAAATTCTTCTCACCCCCAGACTCCTCTGGGTCTTTCATAATTTCTTCCTCCCCAGACTCCACTGGGTCTGCCATTGCTGCGTCTCGCCTCGCTTCTCACTCTGTTCTCCCTCAAGCTCTTGTATGCTTCCATAATCATATCCGCCCTATCTGCGGCATCTTTCACCTCCTTTACCCCTGCTTCTTGGATCCTGAACTTTGTTTCGGGATGCATCATCTCCAAGAACTTCTCCATGACCATCAGTTGCTTCAAGTTAGCGTAAGATCCAACATCAGCAGCCTCAATCCACTTCTGTAACCGTCTTTCCAGATCCCTTGCTGTCTCAGCAAACGTACATGCTCCAACTTTGATCATTTCTCTGAAACGCTTCCTATAAGCTTCTGGGGTTAGCTGAAACGAGCGCAATATGCTGCTCTTTACTGTGGCATAATCCTGGCAATCTTCTAATGACAACTGGGTGTATGCCTCTCTGGCTGCACCGGTCAATCTTAACTGGACCAGCGGGGCCCATTCCTCCTGTGGCCACTCTTTGATACTGGCTACTTTTTCAAAATGCTCGAAGAAGCTCTCTGCCTCTTCGGGAACAAACAAGGGATGTCCTTCTCCCTAACCCTAACATCTGGTGAGTGTGATACCTGGGTGGTGCTCTCTGGCAACCCATGTTCAATCCTTTGTTCAGCCAAGGTTCTATTCGCTTCTATCTGCATTTGTTTTGCTCTCTCCTTTTCTTTTTCGACCTGGGCTTTTTCTTTTTTCTTGTTCCAACTCCATTCCCTTATTCTGGTTTTCTCTTTTTCTTTCTCCGTCTCTAGTGTTGCTTTTCTTTTCTTCTCCATCTCTAGTCTTGCTTTCTCTTTTTCTACCTCCAGTCTGGTTTCTCTTTTCTACTTCCATCCTGTTTTCTCTTTTTCTACTTCCAGTCTGGTTTTCTCTTTTCTTTCTCGGCTTCATTTTCATCTGGAGTTCTAATTTATCTTTTCCACTGGAACTGTCTCTCCTCACGCTACATCTGGAGCTCTAACTGAAACCTTTCCACTCCTATTTCGGCTACTCCTGCTACTGCGGCTACTCTTGCTGCTCCTACTCGATCCCTTGGATCTCACTTCATCCTCCTTTCCGCTTTCAGCTCCTTTTTGGGCTCCTTGTTCTGCCGCTTCATTCTTGGCTCTCAACTGCCTCAGGATCTCATCCTTCATCCCAGCTACTTTAGATGCTTTCAACCTGATGCCACATTTTTCTGCTATTTGTTTTAATTGATCCCTCGTGCAACCTTCCAAGTCCTCAGGTTCGCCTGACTCCACAAACGCTTGCACCTTATCCATCTTGTCCTGTGAGTCTTTCCAGAGAGAGAATATACACCTGCGGTCACACATGTATCTATTCAACAAGGAGTGTACAATCCACTCTTGGACAGAGTGTGGTGTCAGTTCACTCTCCCGGACACAGGCCCCCAATTTTATTATAGTGTGGGTTGGTGGTGTTGTCGTCGTTGATCCTTCTTTCTGGACAACCCAACCCACAACTCGGTAGAGTGCTTATACTTTACCAGGAGATCACACTGGGCGCTTCTGGCTCTTGGAGAGGGGCTCAACGTCACACGTTTAGGGGATGCGGCTCCAATACTTAGCCTCGTTGTCACGTGCACACACCCACTCGAGCCGCTGTGACTCCCCACTCTCTCCTTATGTGATGCTATCTCCTAACCCCCTTTGACTTACTAGTTTTCCATCCTACCCAGTCCACAGCGTGGTTCTTTTTCCTCTCTATTCTCTCCTTCTTTACTATTTCCTGGAAGCCTCACTAGGACAAGTCAAACACCAGCAAATCTGAATACATTTACTGGACAGAGCATACACACAATACATATACACACATAATAATAATGAATCCTACACTCTATACTATTTCAGCAGGTTGCACTCCAACACCATCAAAACTCTATCATCAGCTTATCAAGTGTATCCTAACCCTGATTCACCACCTAATATTATCACCTCTGAAGTAGATCAAGTCTTATAATACAATGTTGCACTATTAGCAGGAGAATATATAATCTATAAACATGTACAAGGAAAAATCACGTATGAATGCAATAACACTATATATATATAGATAATATATATATATATTATATATATAATATATATATATATATATATATCTATATATTATATATATATATTATATCAGTATAAATGTTCCTTGACACAAACAATGATCATCGATCACTCTTAAGTCCTAGAACACCACATCTGTAGGTCTCCAGCCTACGACTGTAACTCTATCCTTCAGTATAAACATTTCTTGGTACAAGAATGGAAAACCATCACTCCCTTTCACTGCGTCTTGCACGCTAATGACAACCAACCTCTATCACCTCCCCACAAGTAATCATTTAGAACTTCCCTTCCACATCTGGAAGTTCACTACCCTGATATCCTCAGTTTCTTCCGGGCTTAACTACCAGGATCCTCTGCAGCTCCTCCAGGCTGCTACACAATGAAGTTTCCCTTGAGCAGCTATGGTGCTTCACCACTTCAACTAGGGTCCTCCACAGCTCTCCTGCTGCTACTCCATGAAGTTTCCTCCAACACTAGGTGCTTCACCACCTCTACAGAAGCACATGACCCTCCTCTTCACAGCTCGAGGTCCTCTTCTCCACCTAACTTGAAGTCTCATCAGCTACGCCCTCTGTGCTGCGTTTCGAAGTTCTCACAACTTCTTCCCCAAAGACAAACCTGCAACCCATTGACACTCCATAAAAATGTTTCCCCTTAAACACATAAACAACTAACTACACAATATGTTTTGCCTCCCACATCTATCTGCTCTCATTGCAGTGAGAGTGGACTCCCCGTTGGCGGGTACATGTTCCACCTCGCCCGGCGGGCCTCACTCTGGGAAGGTCCTCCCCGTCAGGAGCCTCAGTCACCTGCCAGCGCTCAGAGGTGTTTGGACGTCGATCCGTCCTCCATGACGTTCCTCCCCTCCACTCACTTATTTCAGGCCTTCTGCCTTATCTAAACATGTCTAACTTATCAATAACCATTGCTACTGTCGCTGGGGCACACGACCAACTACAAGCAATCACTATGACCGGCTTAAATCGTGCTTACCACAGTTGTCCAGTCGAGGGTGCTCCTCCCTCTGACAGAGTCTGATCAGGGCGCTTCCACAGCCACGAAAATGTCTCTGGGCGGCTTAATACTCTCCTCGCCGTCCAGGACTTGAGACCACAACGTTCTCAGCTCGACTTCACAGCTGGCACGTCTGCACACTTCTCTTCTCTTGGAGATATATCACTAGGGTTTCCTTCTGACGGGAGCTCGAATGGAGCGCGGCTTCCCTCTGTGATGT
>WNGS01075155.1:0-13634 GCA_020271785.1 Procambarus virginalis | reverse complement strand
GCGGCGGTGAGTGACGGCTCCCTGAAGCATCACCCCTGAGCGGCGGTGAGTGACGGCTCCCTGAAGCATCACCCCTGAGCGGCGGTGAGTGACGGCTCCCTGAAGCATCACCCTGAGCGGCGGTGAGTGACGGCTCCCTGAAGCATCACCCCTGAGCGGCGGTGAGTGACGGCTCCCTGAAGCATCACTCCTGAGCGGCGGTGAGTGACGGCTCCCTGAAGCATCACCCCTGAGCGGCGGTGAGTGACGGCTCCCTGAAGCATCACCCCTGAGCGGCGGTGAGTGACGGCTCCCTGAAGCATCACCCTGAGCGGCGGTGAGTGACGGCTCCTGAAGCATCACCCCTGAGCGGCGGTGAGTGACGGCTCCCTGAAGCATCACCCCTGAGCGGCGGTGAGTGACGGCTCCCTGAAGCATCACCCCTGAGCGGCGGTGAGTGACGGCTCCCTGAAGCATCACCCCTGAGCGGCGGTGAGTGACGGCTCCCTGAAGCATCACCCCTGAGCGGCGGTGAGTGACGGCTCCCTGAAGCATCACCCCTGAGCGGCGGTGAGTGACGGCTCCCTGAAGCATCACCCCTGAGCGGCGGTGAGTGACGGCTCCCTGAAGCATCACCCCTGAGCGGCGGTGAGTGACGGCTCCCTGAAGCATCACCCCTGAGCGGCGGTGAGTGACGGCTCCCTGAAGCATCACCCCTGAGCGGCGGTGAGTGACGGCTCCCTGAAGCATCACCCCTGAGCGGCGGTGAGTGACGGCTCCTGAGCGCGGTGAGTGACGGCTCCCTGAAGCATCACCCTGAGCGGCGGTGAGTGACGGCTCCCTGAAGCATCACCCCTGAGCGGCGGTGAGTGACGGCTCCCTGAAGCATCACCCCTGAGCGGCGGTGAGTGACGGCTCCCTGAAGCATCACCCCTGAGCGGCGGTGAGTGACGGCTCCCTGAAGCATCACCCCTGAGCGGCGGTGAGTGACGGCTCCCTGAAGCATCACCCCTGAGCGGCGGTGAGTGACGGCTCCCTCCTGAGCGGCGGTGAGTGACGGCTCCCTGAAGCATCACCCCTGAGCGGCGGTGAGTGACGGCTCCCTGAAGCATCACCCTGAGCGGCGGTGAGTGACGGCTCCCTGAAGCATCACCCCTGAGCGGCGGTGAGTGACGGCTCCCTGAAGCATCACCCCTGAGCGGCGGTGAGTGACGGCCTCCTGAGCGGCGGTGAGTGACGGCTCCCTGAAGCATCACCCTGAGCGGCGGTGAGTGACGGCTCCCTGAAGCATCACCCCTGAGCGGCGGTGAGTGACGGCTCCCTGAAGCATCACCCCTGAGCGGCGGTGAGTGACGGCTCCCTGAAGCATCACCCCTGAGCGGCGGTGAGTGACGGCTCCTCTGAGCGGCGGTGAGTGACGGCTCCCTGAAGCATCACCCCTGAGCGGCGGTGAGTGACGGCTCCCTGAAGCATCACCCCTGAGCGGCGGTGAGTGACGGCTCCCTGAAGCATCACCCCTGAGCGGCGGTGAGTGACGGCTCCCTGAAGCATCACCCCTGAGCGGCGGTGAGTGACGGCTCCCTGAAGCATCACCCCTGAGCGGCGGTGAGTGACGGCTCCCTGAAGCATCACCCCTGAGCGGCGGTGAGTGACGGCTCCCTGAAGCATCACCCCTGAGCGGCGGTGAGTGACGGCTCCCTGAAGCATCACCCCTGAGCGGCGGTGAGTGACGGCTCCCTGAAGCATCACCCCTGAGCGGCGGTGAGTGACGGCTCCCTGAAGCATCACCCCTGAGCGGCGGTGAGTGACGGCTCCCTGAAGCATCACCCCTGAGCGGCGGTGAGTGACGGCTCCCTGAAGCATCACCCCTGAGCGGCGGTGAGTGACGGCTCCCTGAAGCATCACCCCTGAGCGGCGGTGAGTGACGGCTCCCTGAAGCATCACCCCTGAGCGGCGGTGAGTGACGGCTCCCTGAAGCATCACCCCTGAGCGGCGGTGAGTGACGGCTCCCTGAAGCATCACCCCTGAGCGGCGGTGAGTGACGGCTCCCTGAAGCATCACCCCTGAGCGGCGGTGAGTGACGGCTCCCTGAAGCATCACCCCTGAGCGGCGGTGAGTGACGGCTCCCTGAAGCATCACCCCTGAGCGGCGGTGAGTGACGGCTCCCTGAAGATCGGCGGTGAGTGACGGCTCCCTGAAGCATCACCCCTGAGCGGCGGTGAGTGACGGCTCCCTGAAGCATCACCCCTGAGCGGCGGTGAGTGACGGCTCCCTGAAGCATCACCCCTGAGCGGCGGTGAGTGACGGCTCCCTGAAGCATCACCCCTGAGCGGCGGTGAGTGACGGCTCCCTGAAGCATCACCCCTGAGCGGCGGTGAGTGACGGCTCCCTGAAGCATCACCCCTGAGCGGCGGTGAGTGACGGCTCCCTGAAGCATCACCCCTGAGCGGCGGTGAGTGACGGCTCCCTGAAGCATCACCCCTGAGCGGCGGTGAGTGACGGCTCCCTGAAGCATCACCCTGAGCGGCGGTGAGTGACGGCTCCCTGAAGCATCACCCCTGAGCGGCGGTGAGTGACGGCTCCCTGAAGCATCACCCCTGAGCGGCGGTGAGTGACGGCTCCCTGAAGCATCACCCCTGAGCGGCGGTGAGTGACGGGCCTCCTGAGCGGCGGTGAGTGACGGCTCCCTGAAGCATCACCCTGAGCGGCGGTGAGTGACGGCTCCCTGAAGCATCACCCTGAGCGGCGGTGAGTGACGGCTCCCTGAAGCATCACCCCTGAGCGGCGGTGAGTGACGGCTCCCTGAAGCATCACCCCTGAGCGGCGGTGAGTGACGGCCTCCTGAGCGGCGGTGAGTGACGGCTCCCTGAAGCATCACCCCTGAGCGGCGGTGAGTGACGGCTCCCTGAAGCATCACCCCTGAGCGGCGGTGAGTGACGGCTCCCTGAAGCATCACCCCTGAGCGGCGGTGAGTGACGGCTCCCTGAAGCATCACCCCTGAGCGGCGGTGAGTGACGGCTCCTCTGAGCGGCGGTGAGTGACGGCTCCCTGAAGCATCACCCCTGAGCGGCGGTGAGTGACGGCTCCCTGAAGCATCACCCCTGAGCGGCGGTGAGTGACGGCTCCCTGAAGCATCACCCCTGAGCGGCGGTGAGTGACGGCTCCCTGAAGCATCACCCCTGAGCGGCGGTGAGTGACGGCTCCCTGAAGCATCACCCTGAGCGGCGGTGAGTGACGGCTCCCTGAAGCATCACCCCTGAGCGGCGGTGAGTGACGGCTCCCTGAAGCATCACCCCTGAGCGGCGGTGAGTGACGGCTCCCTGAAGCATCACCCCTGAGCGGCGGTGAGTGACGGCTCCCTGAAGCATCACCCCTGAGCGGCGGTGAGTGACGGCTCCCTGAAGCATCACCCCTGAGCGGCGGTGAGTGACGGCTCCCTGAAGCATCACCCCTGAGCGGCGGTGAGTGACGGCTCCTCCAGAGCGGCGGTGAGTGACGGCTCCCTGAAGCATCACCCCTGAGCGGCGGTGAGTGACGGCTCCCTGAAGCATCACCCCTGAGCGGCGGTGAGTGACGGCTCCCTGAAGCATCACCCCTGAGCGGCGGTGAGTGACGGCTCCCTGAAGCATCACCCCTGAGCGGCGGTGAGTGACGGGCCTCCTGAGCGGCGGTGAGTGACGGCTCCCTGAAGCATCACCCCTGAGCGGCGGTGAGTGACGGCTCCCTGAAGCATCACCCCTGAGCGGCGGTGAGTGACGGCTCCCTGAAGCATCACCCCTGAGCGGCGGTGAGTGACGGCTCCCTGAAGCATCACCCCTGAGCGGCGGTGAGTGACGGCTCCCTGAAGCATCACCCCTGAGCGGCGGTGAGTGACGGCTCCCTGAAGCATCACCCCTGAGCGGCGGTGAGTGACGGCTCCCTGAAGCATCACCCCTGAGCGGCGGTGAGTGACGGCTCCCTGAAGCATCACCCCTGAGCGGCGGTGAGTGACGGCTCCCTGAAGCATCACCCCTGAGCGGCGGTGAGTGACGGCTCCCTGAAGCATCACCCCTGAGCGGCGGTGAGTGACGGCTCCCTGAAGCATCACCCCTGAGCGGCGGTGAGTGACGGCCTCCTGAGCGGCGGTGAGTGACGGCTCCCTGAAGCATCACCCCTGAGCGGCGGTGAGTGACGGCTCCCTGAAGCATCACCCCTGAGCGGCGGTGAGTGACGGCTCCCTGAAGCATCACCCCTGAGCGGCGGTGAGTGACGGCTCCCTGAAGCATCACCCCTGAGCGGCGGTGAGTGACGGCCTCCTGAGCGGCGGTGAGTGACGGCTCCCTGAAGCATCACCCCTGAGCGGCGGTGAGTGACGGCTCCCTGAAGCATCACCCCTGAGCGGCGGTGAGTGACGGCTCCCTGAAGCATCACCCCTGAGCGGCGGTGAGTGACGGCTCCCTGAAGCATCACCCCTGAGCGGCGGTGAGTGACGGCTCCTCTGAGCGGCGGTGAGTGACGGCTCCCTGAAGCATCACCCCTGAGCGGCGGTGAGTGACGGCTCCCTGAAGCATCACCCCTGAGCGGCGGTGAGTGACGGCTCCCTGAAGCATCACCCCTGAGCGGCGGTGAGTGACGGCTCCCTGAAGCATCACCCCTGAGCGGCGGTGAGTGACGGCTCCCTGAAGCATCACCCCTGAGCGGCGGTGAGTGACGGCTCCCTGAAGCATCACCCCTGAGCGGCGGTGAGTGACGGCTCCCTGAAGCATCACCCCTGAGCGGCGGTGAGTGACGGCTCCCTGAAGCATCACCCCTGAGCGGCGGTGAGTGACGGCTCCCTGAAGCATCACCCCTGAGCGGCGGTGAGTGACGGCTCCCTGAAGCATCACCCCTGAGCGGCGGTGAGTGACGGCTCCCTGAAGCATCACCCCTGAGCGGCGGTGAGTGACGGGCCTCCTGAGCGGCGGTGAGTGACGGCTCCCTGAAGCATCACCCCTGAGCGGCGGTGAGTGACGGCTCCCTGAAGCATCACCCCTGAGCGGCGGTGAGTGACGGCTCCCTGAAGCATCACCCCTGAGCGGCGGTGAGTGACGGCTCCCTGAAGCATCACCCCTGAGCGGTGGTGAGTGACGGCTCCCTGAAGCATCACCCCTGAGCGGCGGTGAGTGACGGGCCTCCTGAGCGGCGGTGAGTGACGGCTCCCTGAAGCATCACCCCTGAGCGGCGGTGAGTGACGGCTCCCTGAAGCATCACCCCTGAGCGGCGGTGAGTGACGGCTCCCTGAAGCATCACCCCTGAGCGGCGGTGAGTGACGGCTCCCTGAAGCATCACCCCTGAGCGGCGGTGAGTGACGGCTCCTCTGAGCGGCGGTGAGTGACGGCTCCCTGAAGCATCACCCCTGAGCGGCGGTGAGTGACGGCTCCCTGAAGCATCACCCCTGAGCGGCGGTGAGTGACGGCTCCCTGAAGCATCACCCCTGAGCGGCGGTGAGTGACGGCTCCCTGAAGCATCACCCCTGAGCGGCGGTGAGTGACGGCTCCCTGAAGCATCACCCCTGAGCGGCGGTGAGTGACGGCTCCCTGAAGCATCACCCCTGAGCGGCGGTGAGTGACGGCTCCCTGAAGCATCACCCCTGAGCGGCGGTGAGTGACGGGCCTCCTGAGCGGCGGTGAGTGACGGCTCCCTGAAGCATCACCCCTGAGCGGCGGTGAGTGACGGCTCCCTGAAGCATCACCCCTGAGCGGCGGTGAGTGACGGCTCCCTGAAGCATCACCCCTGAGCGGCGGTGAGTGACGGCTCCCTGAAGCATCACCCCTGAGCGGCGGTGAGTGACGGGCCTCCTGAGCGGCGGTGAGTGACGGCTCCCTGAAGCATCACCCCTGAGCGGCGGTGAGTGACGGCTCCCTGAAGCATCACCCCTGAGCGGCGGTGAGTGACGGCTCCCTGAAGCATCACCCCTGAGCGGCGGTGAGTGACGGCTCCCTGAAGCATCACCCCTGAGCGGCGGTGAGTGACGGCTCCCTGAAGCATCACCCCTGAGCGGCGGTGAGTGACGGCCTCCTGAGCGGCGGTGAGTGACGGCTCCCTGAAGCATCACCCCTGAGCGGCGGTGAGTGACGGCTCCCTGAAGCATCACCCCTGAGCGGCGGTGAGTGACGGCTCCCTGAAGCATCACCCCTGAGCGGCGGTGAGTGACGGCTCCCTGAAGCATCACCCCTGAGCGGCGGTGAGTGACGGGCCTCCTGAGCGGCGGTGAGTGACGGCTCCCTGAAGCATCACCCCTGAGCGGCGGTGAGTGACGGCTCCCTGAAGCATCACCCCTGAGCGGCGGTGAGTGACGGCTCCCTGAAGCATCACCCCTGAGCGGCGGTGAGTGACGGCTCCCTGAAGCATCACCCCTGAGCGGCGGTGAGTGACGGCTCCCTGAAGCATCACCCCTGAGCGGCGGTGAGTGACGGGCCTCCTGAGCGGCGGTGAGTGACGGCTCCCTGAAGCATCACCCCTGAGCGGCGGTGAGTGACGGCTCCCTGAAGCATCACCCCTGAGCGGCGGTGAGTGACGGCTCCCTGAAGCATCACCCCTGAGCGGCGGTGAGTGACGGCTCCCTGAAGCATCACCCCTGAGCGGCGGTGAGTGACGGCTCCCTGAAGCATCACCCCTGAGCGGCGGTGAGTGACGGCCTCCTGAGCGGCGGTGAGTGACGGCTCCCTGAAGCATCACCCCTGAGCGGCGGTGAGTGACGGCTCCCTGAAGCATCACCCCTGAGCGGCGGTGAGTGACGGCTCCCTGAAGCATCACCCCTGAGCGGCGGTGAGTGACGGCTCCCTGAAGCATCACCCCTGAGCGGCGGTGAGTGACGGCTCCTCTGAGCGGCGGTGAGTGACGGCTCCCTGAAGCATCACCCCTGAGCGGCGGTGAGTGACGGCTCCCTGAAGCATCACCCCTGAGCGGCGGTGAGTGACGGCTCCCTGAAGCATCACCCCTGAGCGGCGGTGAGTGACGGCTCCCTGAAGCATCACCCCTGAGCGGCGGTGAGTGACGGCTCCCTGAAGCATCACCCCTGAGCGGCGGTGAGTGACGGCTCCCTGAAGCATCACCCCTGAGCGGCGGTGAGTGACGGCTCCCTGAAGCATCACCCCTGAGCGGCGGTGAGTGACGGGCCTCCTGAGCGGCGGTGAGTGACGGCTCCCTGAAGCATCACCCCTGAGCGGCGGTGAGTGACGGCTCCCTGAAGCATCACCCCTGAGCGGCGGTGAGTGACGGCTCCCTGAAGCATCACCCCTGAGCGGTGGTGAGTGACGGCTCCCTGAAGCATCACCCCTGAGCGGCGGTGAGTGACGGGCCTCCTGAGCGGCGGTGAGTGACGGCTCCCTGAAGCATCACCCCTGAGCGGCGGTGAGTGACGGCTCCCTGAAGCATCACCCCTGAGCGGCGGTGAGTGACGGCTCCCTGAAGCATCACCCCTGAGCGGCGGTGAGTGACGGCTCCCTGAAGCATCACCCCTGAGCGGCGGTGAGTGACGGCTCCCTGAAGCATCACCCCTGAGCGGCGGTGAGTGACGGCTCCCTGAAGCATCACCCCTGAGCGGCGGTGAGTGACGGCTCCCTGAAGCATCACCCCTGAGCGGCGGTGAGTGACGGCTCCCTGAAGCATCACCCCTGAGCGGCGGTGAGTGACGGCTCCCTGAAGCATCACCCCTGAGCGGCGGTGAGTGACGGCTCCCTGAAGCATCACCCCTGAGCGGCGGTGAGTGACGGCTCCCTGAAGCATCACCCCTGAGCGGCGGTGAGTGACGGCCTCCTGAGCGGCGGTGAGTGACGGCTCCCTGAAGCATCACCCCTGAGCGGCGGTGAGTGACGGCTCCCTGAAGCATCACCCCTGAGCGGCGGTGAGTGACGGCTCCCTGAAGCATCACCCCTGAGCGGCGGTGAGTGACGGCTCCCTGAAGCATCACCCCTGAGCGGCGGTGAGTGACGGGCCTCCTGAGCGGCGGTGAGTGACGGCTCCCTGAAGCATCACCCCTGAGCGGCGGTGAGTGACGGCTCCCTGAAGCATCACCCCTGAGCGGCGGTGAGTGACGGCTCCCTGAAGCATCACCCCTGAGCGGCGGTGAGTGACGGCTCCCTGAAGCATCACCCCTGAGCGGCGGTGAGTGACGGCTCCCTGAAGCATCACCCCTGAGCGGCGGTGAGTGACGGCTCCCTGAAGCATCACCCCTGAGCGGCGGTGAGTGACGGCTCCCTGAAGCATCACCCCTGAGCGGCGGTGAGTGACGGCTCCCTGAAGCATCACCCCTGAGCGGCGGTGAGTGACGGCTCCCTGAAGCATCACCCCTGAGCGGCGGTGAGTGACGGCTCCCTGAAGCATCACCCCTGAGCGGCGGTGAGTGACGGCTCCCTGAAGCATCACCCCTGAGCGGCGGTGAGTGACGGCTCCCTGAAGCATCACCCCTGAGCGGCGGTGAGTGACGGCTCCCTGAAGCATCACCCCTGAGCGGCGGTGAGTGACGGCTCCCTGAAGCATCACCCCTGAGCGGCGGTGAGTGACGGCTCTCCTGAGCGGCGGTGAGTGACGGCTCCCTGAAGCATCACCCCTGAGCGGCGGTGAGTGACGGCTCCCTGAAGCATCACCCCTGAGCGGCGGTGAGTGACGGCTCCCTGAAGCATCACCCCTGAGCGGCGGTGAGTGACGGCTCCCTGAAGCATCACCCCTGAGCGGCGGTGAGTGACGGCTCCTCTGAGCGGCGGTGAGTGACGGCTCCCTGAAGCATCACCCCTGAGCGGCGGTGAGTGACGGCTCCCTGAAGCATCACCCCTGAGCGGCGGTGAGTGACGGCTCCCTGAAGCATCACCCCTGAGCGGCGGTGAGTGACGGCTCCCTGAAGCATCACCCCTGAGCGGCGGTGAGTGACGGCTCCCTGAAGCATCACCCCTGAGCGGCGGTGAGTGACGGCTCCCTGAAGCATCACCCCTGAGCGGCGGTGAGTGACGGCTCCCTGAAGCATCACCCCTGAGCGGCGGTGAGTGACGGGCCTCCTGAGCGGCGGTGAGTGACGGCTCCCTGAAGCATCACCCCTGAGCGGCGGTGAGTGACGGCTCCCTGAAGCATCACCCCTGAGCGGCGGTGAGTGACGGCTCCCTGAAGCATCACCCCTGAGCGGCGGTGAGTGACGGCTCCCTGAAGCATCACCCCTGAGCGGCGGTGAGTGACGGCCTCCTGAGCGGCGGTGAGTGACGGCTCCCTGAAGCATCACCCCTGAGCGGCGGTGAGTGACGGCTCCCTGAAGCATCACCCCTGAGCGGCGGTGAGTGACGGCTCCCTGAAGCATCACCCCTGAGCGGCGGTGAGTGACGGCTCCCTGAAGCATCACCCCTGAGCGGCGGTGAGTGACGGCTCCCTGAAGCATCACCCCTGAGCGGCGGTGAGTGACGGCTCCCTGAAGCATCACCCCTGAGCGGCGGTGAGTGACGGCTCCCTCTGAGCGGCGGTGAGTGACGGCTCCCTGAAGCATCACCCCTGAGCGGCGGTGAGTGACGGCTCCCTGAAGCATCACCCCTGAGCGGCGGTGAGTGACGCTCCCTGAAGCATCACCCTGAGCGGCGGTGAGTGACGGCTCCCTGAAGCATCACCCCTGAGCGGCGGTGAGTGACGGCTCCCTGAAGCATCACCCCTGAGCGGCGGTGAGTGACGGCTCCCTGAAGCATCACCCCTGAGCGGCGGTGAGTGACGGCTCCCTGAAGCATCACCCCTGAGCGGCGGTGAGTGACGGCTCCCCTGAGCGGCGGTGAGTGACGGCTCCCTGAAGCATCACCCCTGAGCGGCGGTGAGTGACGGCTCCCTGAAGCATCACCCCTGAGCGGCGGTGAGTGACGGCTCCCTGAAGCATCACCCCTGAGCGTGGTGAGTGACGGCTCCCTGAAGCATCACCCCTGAGCGGCGGTGAGTGACGGCTCCCTGAAGCATCACCCCTGAGCGGCGGTGAGTGACGGCCTCCCTGAGCGGCGGTGAGTGACGGCTCCCTGAAGCATCACCCCTGAGCGGCGGTGAGTGACGGCTCCCTGAAGCATCACCCCTGAGCGGCGGTGAGTGACGGCTCCCTGAAGCATCACCCCTGAGCGGCGGTGAGTGACGGCTCCCTGAAGCATCACCCCTGAGCGGCGGTGAGTGACGGCTCCCTGAAGCATCACCCCTGAGCGGCGGTGAGTGACGGCTCCCTGAAGCATCACCCCTGAGCGGCGGTGAGTGACGGCTCCCTGAAGCATCACCCCTGAGCGGCGGTGAGTGACGGCTCCCTGAAGCATCACCCCTGAGCGGCGGTGAGTGACGGCTCCCTGAAGCATCACCCCTGAGCGGCGGTGAGTGACGGCTCCCTGAAGCATCACCCCTGAGCGGCGGTGAGTGACGGCTCCCTGAAGCATCACCCGACGGCGAGTGACGGCTCCCTGAAGCATCACCCCTGAGCGGCGGTGAGTGACGGCTCCCTGAAGCATCACCCCTGAGCGGCGGTGAGTGACGGCTCCCTGAAGCATCACCCCTGAGCGGCGGTGAGTGACGGCTCCCTGAAGCATCACCCCTGAGCGGCGGTGAGTGACGGCTCCCTGAAGCATCACCCCTGAGCGGCGGTGAGTGACGGCTCCCTGAAGCATCACCCCTGAGCGGCGGTGAGTGACGGCTCCCTGAAGCATCACCCCTGAGCGGCGGTGAGTGACGGCTCCCTGAAGCATCACCCCTGAGCGGCGGTGAGTGACGGCTCCCTGAAGCATCACCCCTGAGCGGCGGTGAGTGACGGCTCCCTGAAGCATCACCCCTGAGCGGCGGTGAGTGACGGCTCCCTGAAGCATCACCCCTGAGCGGCGGTGAGTGACGCTCCCTGAAGCATCACCCCTGAGCGGCGGTGAGTGACGGCTCCCTGAAGCATCACCCCTGAGCGGCGGTGAGTGACGGCTCCCTGAAGCATCACCCCTGAGCGGCGGTGAGTGACGGCTCCCTGAAGCATCACCCCTGAGCGGCGGTGAGTGACGAGCCTCCTGAGCGGCGGTGAGTGACGGCTCCCTGAAGCATCACCCTGAGCGGCGGTGAGTGACGGCTCCCTGAAGCATCACCCCTGAGCGGCGGTGAGTGACGGCTCCCTGAAGCATCACCCCTGAGCGGCGGTGAGTGACGGCTCCCTGAAGCATCACCCCTGAGCGGCGGTGAGTGACGGCTCCTCTGAGCGGCGGTGAGTGACGGCTCCCTGAAGCATCACCCCTGAGCGGCGGTGAGTGACGGCTCCCTGAAGCATCACCCCTGAGCGGCGGTGAGTGACGGCTCCCTGAAGCATCACCCCTGAGCGGCGGTGAGTGACGGCTCCCTGAAGCATCACCCCTGAGCGGCGGTGAGTGACGGCTCCCTGAAGCATCACCCCTGAGCGGTGGTGAGTGACGGCTCCCTGAAGCATCACCCCTGAGCGGCGGTGAGTGACGGCTCCCTGAAGCATCACCCCTGAGCGGCGGTGAGTGACGGGCCTCCTGAGCGGCGGTGAGTGACGGCTCCCTGAAGCATCACCCCTGAGCGGCGGTGAGTGACGGCTCCCTGAAGCATCACCCCTGAGCGGCGGTGAGTGACGGCTCCCTGAAGCATCACCCCTGAGCGGCGGTGAGTGACGGCTCCCTGAAGCATCACCCCTGAGCTGCGGTGAGTGACGGCCTCCTGAGCGCGGTGAGTGACGGCTCCCTGAAGCATCACCCTGAGCGGCGGTGAGTGACGGCTCCCTGAAGCATCACCCCTGAGCGGCGGTGAGTGACGGCTCCCTGAAGCATCACCCCTGAGCGGCGGTGATGACGGCTCCCTGAAGCATCACCCCTGAGCGGCGGTGAGTGACGGCTCTCTGAGCGGCGGTGAGTGACGGCTCCCTGAAGCATCACCCCTGAGCGGCGGTGAGTGACGGCTCCCTGAAGCATCACCCCTGAGCGGCGGTGAGTGACGGCTCCCTGAAGCATCACCCCTGAGCGGCGGTGAGTGACGGCTCCCTGAAGCATCACCCCTGAGCGGCGGTGAGTGACGGCTCCCTGAAGCATCACCCCTGAGCGGCGGTGAGTGACGGCTCCCTGAAGCATCACCCCTGAGCGGCGGTGAGTGACGGCTCCCTGAGCGGCGGTGAGTGACGGCTCCCTGAAGCATCACCCTGAGCGGCGGTGAGTGACGGCTCCCTGAAGCATCACCCCTGAGCGCGGTGAGTGACGGCTCCCTGAAGCATCACCCCTGAGCGGCGGTGAGTGACGGCTCCCTGAAGCATCACCCTGAGCGGCGGTGAGTGACGCTCCCTGAAGCATCACCCCTGAGCGGCGGTGAGTGACGGCTCCCTGAAGCATCACCCCTGAGCGGCGGTGAGTGACGGCTCCCTGAAGCATCACCCCTGAGCGGCGGTGAGTGACGGCTCCCTGAAGCATCACCCCTGAGCGGGGTGAGTGACGGCTCCCTGAAGCATCACCCCTGAGCGGCGGTGAGTGACGGCTCCCTGAAGCATCACCCCTGAGCGGCGGTGAGTGACGGCTCCCTGAAGCATCACCCCTGAGCGGCGGTGAGTGACGGCTCCCTGAAGCATCACCCCTGAGCGCGTGAGTGACGGCTCCCTGAAGCATCACCCCTGAGCGGCGGTGAGTGACGGCTCCCTGAAGCATCACCCCTGAGCGGGGTGAGTGACGGCTCCCTGAAGCATCACCCCTGAGCGGCGGTGAGTGACGGCTCCCTGAAGCATCACCCCTGAGCGGCGGTGAGTGACGGCTCCCTGAAGCATCACCCCTGAGCGGCGGTGAGTGACGGCTCCCTGAAGCATCACCCCTGAGCGGCGGTGAGTGACGGCTCCCTGAAGCATCACCCCTGAGCGGTGTGAGTGACGGCTCCCTGAAGCATCACCCCTGAGCGGCGGTGAGTGACGGCTCCCTGAAGCATCACCCCTGAGCGGCGGTGAGTGACGGCTCCCTGAAGCATCACCCCTGAGCGGCGGTGAGTGACGGCTCCCTGAAGCATCACCCCTGAGCGGCGGTGAGTGACGGCTCCCTGAAGCATCACCCCTGAGCGTGGTGAGTGACGGCTCCCTGAAGCATCACCCCTGAGCGGCGGTGAGTGACGGCTCCCTGAAGCATCACCCCTGAGCGGCGGTGAGTGACGGCTCCCTGAAGCATCACCCCTGAGCGCGGTGAGTGACGGCTCCCTGAAGCATCACCCCTGAGCGGTGGTGAGTGACGCTCCCTGAAGCATCACCCCTGAGCGGCGGTGAGTGACGGCTCCCTGAAGCATCACCCTGAGCGGCGGTGAGTGACGGCTCCCTGAAGCATCACCCCTGAGCGGTGGTGAGTGACGGCTCCCTGAAGCATCACCCCTGAGCGGCGGTGAGTGACGGCTCCCTGAAGCATCACCCCTGAGCGCTCACGCTCTGTGACGTCATCGACATCTTGTCGGCTAAAAATTGTCATTGGTAAGTAAAGTAGAATTTTTTTATTATATTTCCCGTGCTCAGAGGACACAAATTAACATGTTTAGAAGACGAAAAAAATTTTATTTTTTTTCCTTGCGCACAGTGGTGTAAATGTCCTCAGGACCCCTGAGCAGTAAGAGGTTAAGTACTAAATTAAGTTCCCTGCATATTAAGTTCCCTTTCAAGTTAAGTATCCCGTCGTTAGTTAAGTGTTCCCCTTGTT
>WNGS01075153.1:0-10589 GCA_020271785.1 Procambarus virginalis | reverse complement strand
ACCAATTGCCGCGTAACATTGTGGAGGTGGGGTCCCTCGATTGTTTCAAGCATGGGTTGGACATGTATATGAGTGGGATTGGCTGGTATAGATAGGAGCTGCCTCGTATGGGCCAATAGGCCTTCTGCAGTTGCCTTTGTTCTTATGTTCTTATGAACGCCTTGTTCGCCAGAAGGTGACTTGTGTCGTGTTAACCCCCAGAGGGCGGCGAATTATTTGGTTTCCAGGATGCAACCCCCAAACAGTTTAATAACCCCGAATATCTGTTTACTGCTAGGTGAACAGATGCATCAGGTAGAAGGAACATACCTACCGTATTTGTCCTGTCCGATGACTGGCTCCAGATCCCTTGGTTGTGAGCCGGGAATGTAGCCTACTGTACCACAGAACACTGTACACCATTTATCTTTGAAAAAAATCATGAGGGCAATTGGGGGGAACCTTTGATAACCCGCCGGCTTCCTGTCCTCGTCGAGGCCACTCGTGTTGGTGGCCCTCAGGTAAAATTCAGGTAAATTCAGAACTCGTGAGTGGCCTATAGGAGGACATATTAATACTATTGATCATTGCAAGGTTCTTGTTAAGTCTGCCATACACATATGGCTTGCCTGCCCCCCCCATTGGCTCTCGGGTGACGTGTAATTGGCAGTTAAGGGGTTAATCCGGTACAACCTGACTAATTGACGTGAATAAATTCACTTTTTGAAGTTAAGTTGAATTGTTAATAATGTTATGAAGGTTAAGGCTACAACAGCCTGGGTGATCAGTTAGTCTACCTGTCACCTGCATGGTAATTAAGGCTTAGTTAGTGTGGATTACGCCTTCCTTCCTGCCCTTGTTGTTCCATGATCCGTCGCATTTTTTACGGAATTCACCAATTCGTAAAAAAGGCGACGCATTTATGAATAAAATGAAAGCACCGTAAAATTCACGTTTTCTATGTATCGGCCTCGATATAAAGTAGGTTGCTTTGGTTCGCACGTTTTCTGGTCAGGTAAGAAACCGTTGAGGTTTCTTACGGAGTGAGAGATGGTTAGTGGCAAGTCATTTTAACAGATCAGTTGGGGGGGGCGGAGTCTAGGGCCTGGCCACGCCCACCAGGGTATAAAAGCAGGTCTGGCGCTGCGGAGGATCAGTGTGCGTGAGCCCGTCGGCCAGGCAACATGGAGTGTACCTTCCTGCGTAAGAAAAGTGGTCAGTGTAAACGCTCCCATGACTGGAATGAACTCCTTCCCACCCACGGCCAGGAACTGGGAGTCAGTGAACAGGATCTTAATTTTTCTTCGCACCTGTCAACAGGACTGACACCTTCGGCGATCTGGAAAGATTTGTAAGTACACATGCAGTACATTTAAGACACAGGTAGACTTACAAGGACACGTGTGGACATAAAAAAATGAGTTGGTTGTGAATTATTGTGACGTAATAACGTGGCCTCGTTCACAGGTTTGGATGACTCGTTCCTGCCCCACATTTTGAAGTAATTTCCAAATGTTATTAATACAAGCATTGCTTCACGAAGCTTGCGTAAGGGAGCTTGATAAGCCGAGCACGCTTCCTGTCCACTACCATCTTACACAAGTACAAAAAAAAATGCAGCTTTTGAAGGAAGCTGAATTGGGAGACGAGAAAAATAACATTGATTTTTTATTTGAAAATCTGATGATCTACGTTAATTTGGTAATGTTAAGATACGAAATGCAAGCGGAAATAGATGGCTTGGTCGGGTAAGTTTCCCGATTGCTCTGGACCAAGGTAGGTACTGAGTACAACTCTTCCTTAAAACCGAAACGGGGACTACTGGACTAACTAATACTGAATATATGTGTGTGTTAGAAATATATGTAGTAGACACAGAAATCACAGAGTGATGCATCAAATGAACAAATTCACAAGGGCCGTGACGAGGATTCGAACCTGTGTCCGAGAGGATCCCAGACGCTGCCTTAATCGACTGAGCTACGACATGGAGAAAAATTGCACCTGGGAACCTATCTCCCTTCTGGATTTGTTCATTTGATGCATCACACTATTGTGATTTGTGTGTGTAATGAAGTAAGGGCGAAGAGGTAGAGTAGCTTATTGACAGCTCGGGTGCATGGGGGGAATTGTGTAAAAATCTGGTTTGTGTCTCGGAGAGGCTGCAGGATCCGTGGTAGGTCAGGTTGATTTCCCGGTTGCAATTCTTTTACCATGTCGTAGCTCAGTCGATTAAGGCGCGTCTGGGATCCTCTCGGACGTAGGTTCGAACCCTCATCACGGCCCTTGTGAATTTGTTCATATGTAGTAGATATAATATAGGAAAAATAGATTGGTTAGAAAAGCCAAGTGCTAATAGCTCGATTCTGCAGACAAATAATAAACACACACACACATCCCCAGGAAGCAGCCCGTGGCAGCTGTCTAACTCCCAGGTACCTATTTACTACTAGGTGAACAGGAGCATCAGGGTGATAGGAACTCTGCCCATTTGTTTCTGCCTCTGCTGGAAATCGAACCCGGGCCCTTAGGACTATGACCTCCCGAGCACTGTTCACTCATCCGAAATTCTCCTTGTGTGTGTGTGGGGGGGGGGCTGTGTTTATTTGTAATTACGAAAGTCGCTCGTGGTGTCCCGTCTTCCTAGCACTCTTTGTCTTATAACGCTTGGAAACTACTGATGGTTTTGGCCTCCGCCACCTTCTCACTTGTTCCAACCATCTACCACTCTGCGGAAGTGAATTTTCTAATGTTCTTTCGGCAGCGTTGTTTAGTTAGCTTAAATCTTTGACCTCCTTTTCTTAGAGTTCCAGGTTTCAAGAATTCTTTATCAGTTTTGTCGATTCCCTTTACTACTTTGTTCGTAGTGATCATATTACCTTTTTTTCTTATGTCTTCTAGCTTTGGCATATTTAATGCCTTTAACCTCTCCTCGTAGCTCTTGTCTTTTAGTTCCGGAAGCCATTTTGTTGCAGGTCTTTGCATCTTTTTTTTTTGTTTATTGCTGTGCTTCTTAAGATATGGGCACCATACATCTGCTGCATATTCCAACTTTGGACTCAAAGGTCATGGATAATTTCTATAATGTTTCATCACGTATCTAAAGGCAATTCTGAAATTGGAAAGCGTAGCATAGGCTCCTCGCACACTGTTCTTTATAGTCGCCTAGTTGTGCCACCAGGGGTTGATCTTTGGGTCTTTGGTCCCGCCTCTCAACTGTCAGTCAACTGGTGTACAGATTCTTGAGCCTATTGGGCTCTATCGTGTCTAAATTTGAAACTGTGTATGGAGTCAGCCTCCACCACAATTCTTTCTCGTGTGTCTGAGGCTCATTTAGGTACTCAGTTTCCACCTGTCCCCCCTTGTTCGTGTTCCACCCGTGCTAAACATTCTTTGTCTACCCTGTCAATTCCTCTTCAGAATTTTGTAGGTAGTAAGCATGTCTTCCCTTACTCTTCTCTCTTCCAGGAACGTGAGGTTTAGCTCCCGTAGCCCTTCCTCGCAGCTCATACCTTTCAGTTCTGGGACTAGTCTGGTGGCATACCTCTGAATCTTCTCTAACATTTACTTATGTTTAACTAGGTGTGAACTTCTGGGTGGAGCTGTATAGTCCAGGATTGGTCTAACATAAGTGGTATATAAGGTTCTGAATGATTCCTTACACACGTTTCTAAAGATAGTTATGTTGGCCAATCTAGCAAATGCGCTAAGGATATTATTTTGATGGCTTCTGGGGACAGGTTCGGTGTGATATCAACCCCCCAGATCTTTCTATTTGACTTGCAAGATTTCACCTCCGTGAAATGTCTTCGGCCTCCTGCCCCCTTCGCCTAATTTCATTCCTTTACACTTTTCTGAGTTGAACTTTAATAGCCATTTTAAAACCATTCGTCCAATTTGTCTAGGTCGTCTTGTAGTCTCTGTCTATCATCATCTGCCTTGATTCTTCTCATAATGTTTGCTGATGCAAAAATTAAGAGGAAGGAGTCTATACCCTCTGGAAGATCGTTTACATATATTACGAACAGGATGGGTCCAAGTACAGAGTCCCGTGGGACTCCGCTGGTGACATCTCGACACTCTGATGTCTCCCCCCTCACAGTTACTCGCTGTTGTTGTTGTTGTTTTAGATTCAGCTTCTTGGAACTAAATTTAAAAGTAGCACGGGCTATGGTGAACCCGTAGTGAGCCCGTGAGCCCTGGGAGGTATGATTTACCATCCCTGAGCCTATGCTGGTGGTGTGTTGGAAAGCTTATATTTATGTGCTCCTTAGCTGACAGTTTTATATTTAGAACCACTCTTAGGTCTCTTTCTTTATCAGAATTCTTTAAAACCTTTTCACATAATTTGTTGGTTGTGTGGTCGACTATTTTCTCCTATTCTACATTCCGTAATGAGGCATTTATTCACATTAAATTCCAGTTGCAAAGTGGTGCTCCATACACTTATTTTGCCCAGTCCAGTGTTCACAGAACTGAACACTGGTACTCTCACTTGTGACATTCCTCCAGTCTGATACATTGCCCCTAATTACTGCCCTCACTTTTCTATCAGATAAATTTTCAGCCATGTTAGAAGCCTCCCAGTCACTCCTTCAGTATTTTCCAGTTTCCAGAACAATCTCTGATGTGGAACTCTGCCAAAAGCCTTTTTTTTTGTCCAGATAAATGCACTCAACCCAACCATTTTTCCTATAAAATCTCTGTGGCTCTTATCACAGAAACTAAGGAGATTTGTTACACAGGATCTTCTTGTTCGAGAACCATACTGTCTGTTATATCATTTCTCTCTGTGTTCTACCATTTGGTTTTGATTATTTTTTCCAACGTTTTGTCAGCAATGCATGTCAGTGATACAGGTCTATAAATAAAAGTGTGTTCTCTGCTACCGGTTTCGTATATTGGAACTATGTTAGCCTTTTTTCATATGTCTGCTCAGATTCATGTACCTATAGATGCTTGAAAAATCAATTGAAATGGAATACTCGGCTCAGGTGCGCATTCTCTCAGCATCCAAGGTGACATTATCTGGACCATTTGCTTTGTTCCTTCTTAGTTCCTTTAGAATTTGTTCTACTTCGTCTGGAGACGCCTCTCTGTACCATGTTATTGTCTGGTTCTGTGAAGATTTCATTTTATATAAACCCTCTTTGGAACTCTTCATTTAGTTTGACACATTTTCTTTTCATTCTCCGTTAACCTGTTCCCCATTTTCAACCTCTGAATTGTATTGTAGCCTTTACCAGCCCTTTTCTTTCGATGACGTTATAGAATGGGTCTGGTTCTGTTTTAAAATTGTCTCCGCTGGTCCTTTCTCGAAATGTCTTTCTGCCTCTCTTCTCACTGGCGTGTAGCTGTCCTGCTTCTTTGTGTTGCTGGCATGCTTGAGGCTTTGGTTCCTATGCTGAATGTATACCTTGTGTTCTCCGAGTCTCTCACTTATGTTGAACTAATCCTGCTGCCTAGTTCTGCATCTCTGTACTTGCTTACATTGTTCCTTCATCATGTATCTTACAAAATTTGTCATCTAATTTATCTCTTTAACTAACACTAAATCCAGTCAAATTTATTAAAGAACTTGCAAAGTTCCACATAGTGTCCTCTCTTGAAATCAAGCTTTTCCACTATTTCATTGTCTCCAGTCTCATGCAATTTATAATAATTTACAAATTTGATTTCCATGGGCGCTCTTGCCCAATTGCAGGAAGGAATTGAATATCAAATATATCTTTTTTCCTGGTAAATATTAATGACCTCACATTGATGACATTATCCTGATGAATAGTCAAATAATAAGCAATTGTGTAAGGTAATTACAGAGTTAACTTGCCACACTGGGAGAAGCATGTTAGTGTCTACTGTGACCGGGGTGAGGGTGGTACCTAGTGCCATATCTCTCTCTCCCTTCCTCCCCCTTGTCTCTCTCTCTCTCTCTCTGTCTCTCTCTGTCTCTCTCCGTCTGTCTCTCTGTCTCTCTGTCCCTGTCTCTCTCTCTCTTGCTTTAGTTCAGCAAAGGCACACAAATCGCAGTAGACTCGGAGTGATGACCTCGTCCTGCAATAAAAGCCTTGCGCCCATATATGGGTGTGACCGTGTTGCCGCGGACGATAACAGTCGTATTCCAACGAAGTGGCTGGCGTAGGATTTTCCTAAATTAACATTACACGCCCCAAACAAATATCTTTATAAAAATAAAACACGAAAACGCCATAGTGGATAAGCAAATGCAATAAATAGGCTTAGAAATTTGAACTGTCTTTACTTAAATTCTTTCTGCATTTCATAAGCGGATTCCCACATGACTAATCTTCCAGTGAAATCATCACGGCAAAAAAGATCCGGATTTTCTGTATTGAGAAATCTAGGAAATAAGCACCGCCTTGACTGCCACCTGAGAAACAGTACCTTGACCACTATGGCGCTATATTCACGCCCAGGATGAGTGACGCTGGCCAAAACCGTTACAGTTCTTACGTTTCAGGTTAGGCGAGAAACCGTTGCGTTTTGAAAGTAGGAGTGCGCGGGCTGGCCACCTGCAAAAGGAAATGCTTCTTCCTCCCCCCACATCTCGCTGCCCCTTCCAGGACGTTCCTGTTGGCCCACTCACATACCTGATGCGTCCTCATCACCTGCAAACCCATCCACTCGCCTGTAAACCTTCCCGCAAACCCAGACGGCTTCAGCCTGGCACAGGAGGACGAGGCTATGTATGACCTTTATATAGACTGGTGTAAACCTGTCTGGTCCAGCAGTTAGTGTAATGATTTCTGTATGATAAGTCTCTGGCTCAGGTTGCCACGGGGGAAGACGCCGCTTATTGTATCCCTCCAGTACAAGCTTAAGCTTTGGTTTAGTGCTTATATCTAGCCGTGTTAAGCACTTAAAATAAAATTAGCCATGATCAAGATCGCTATTTTTTTTTTAATTTACACCAAATTAACTTGCTAATTACTTGGTAGCTTTCAAGCATCAATGTGAGGGTTGGGAGCCAAGCTTGTGACGTTGACACCATCACAAGGGTTATTGTGAGCGAGTTGTTAATCCATTGTGCGTGAGTTGTGAGGTGTGGAAGGTCACTCCTCCTCCGCACATGTGAACGGACTACTCCACACGCTTCTTCATACTCTCCCTCACACTATGACCTTAACACACAACCAAGTTGGAAAAGGTTCCGAGGTATGCCACCAGGCTAGTCCCCGAGCCGAGAGGTGTGAGCTACGAGGAAAGATTGCTCGAACTAAACCTCACGCCCCTGGAAGACAGAGTTAGGGGAGATATGAGCACTACCTATAAAATTCTCAGAGGAATTGACAGAGTAGATAAAGATTAACTGTTTAGCATGGGTGGGACGCGAACACGAGGACACAGGTGGAAATTTAATGCCCAAATAAACCAAGGAGACATTAGAAAGAACTTTTTCAGTGTCAGTAGTTAACAGGTGGAATGCATTAGGCAGTGATGTGGTGGAGGCTGACTCCATACACAGTTTCAAATGTAGATATGATAATAGCTCAGTAGGCTCAGGAACCTGTACATTGTACACCGGAATCTGTACAGTTGAGAGGCGGGACCAAAGAGCTTAACCCCCGCAAGCACAACTAGGTGAGTCCACTGTCAAGCTCTCACTTTCACTTGTTCTCATACTCTCCCCTCAAGCTCTCCCTCACACTCCCTCCCTCTCACACTGCCTCATTATGGTGTGACCGTACAGAGGTCTGGCGTGGAAAGTTATGACGTGTGTACCTTGGCGTGAAGTTTTTTTATTTATTTTTTATTTTTTATTATTTTCTACCACAGACGTGGCCACACATTTACAATGCTAACCAGCATATATACATTTTCTTCTGTCCTCCATGGACAGGGTTAGAGATCAGTTAATCATATAGTTCAGGGATTTATTGAACACGTGAAGGAGTGTATGACACCTTTATTGCTTAAAGCGCCTTAGCTTAGACCGTCTGACCCCCAGGACCCCTCTTTCCATGACCCCAGGATGCTTCTGGTATCAGACCCCCAGGACGCCTCTCGCCTTGAAAATCTAACCCCAGGATGTCTCTAACACTGAACACGTGACCCCATAAAGAAGCCTCACTCTGTACAACCTTGGAGGACAGGCGACTGTGAATACAAAATTACATTTGGATCTTATTAATGCGGTTGGAATCTCCACAGTGACGGTCGCATGACTGTCAGATCCTCCTTCTCCCCCCCCCCCTCCCCTCAACCTACACCCGTCAAAGTTTTCCTATTTCACTGCTCTCTCGCTATTGTGGGGGGAGGGGGGGGTGATGTAACGGAGGCAAGGGGTGGGGGGAGGTCACTGGAGCGTGAGTGCTTCTACAATTACCTGTGTTTGGGGGTGTTGAGCCCCAGCTCCCGGTTCCCCGCCTAGGAAGACCTCTCAAATCAAAAGCTTTCCCGCCAAACACACACACCGAAACTACGACGTTGGTACAACGTTCGAACAAGTAAGGAAAACAAGGCGAGGTTTACTAATATAGCGGCAAGACAGATGCTGGCACAATGTATATCACACAAATAAGACGATGAGGAGAGAATGAGAACTAATAACGCTAATCATACCACAAAGGTATAGAGATGTGTTCATATTGCACGTCAACATATTCCTGGACTGTGTTGTGGGGATGTACTTTGTATCACGGTGAGCCGCTGGCTGCCTGGGGGAGGTTGAGCCCCAGCTCTAGGTCCCCTCCTACTATAAGAGGGAAGAACAGTAATAGTCAGCCTTTGTTACTGTTCTTCCTCACCGTGAAGGTTGTTCATGTGATACGTGACTCACCCGGTGTTCACCTGGCTCATGTTACCTTAACTCACCTGTATATTTCCCTCTCGCGGAACCTCCCAAAGAAACACACAAATTGTTTCAAATATAGTGACAACATGTATAAAATCGGGCAAGATATGGCTCTGCGGTTCAACGGAACTACGGCTTTTATTCTAATTAAATAGAATGCACTTAGTCTGTCTGCTATCCTTTGGCTAGCAGTTCTTCCGAAGCCACGCTCAACAGTCCTCCATTTCGTCAGTGCACGCCAGCCAGCCAGCCGCCTCGGCGAGGTGGTGGTGCAACTCCCAGCTGTTTTAGGCCGTTGGGGGGGGGGGTTAGTAGTTAAATAGCGGCATTCAGTGCCTTTAGGGAGTGTGAGATTGTCCTCACACACACTCACAATGTGAGTGTTCCCGCCGAGTGAGGCGTGAGGTGGTGGTGTGGCGTGCGGGAGAATATATGATCACATTAACTAAGTCATCAAACCTTACCACTTACATGCCCGTGTCACCTCTTGGGTGGCTTGATCTTCATCAATCAATCAACCGTCATCAAAGCTAGGTAATACATGGGGACCTGGCCGTCAGCATAGTGGTCTACGCTCTCGGTCTACACCCAGGCAGGACAGAAACGGGTGGGCACGTTTCCTTTCACCTGATTCCCACCCATCTTCTACAGCCTCTAAGAAACAACTTCCTCTTATGTCCTCTTAATGTTCATTTTTTGTAAACAATCATCTATGTAACTGTATAACCTTGTATAATAAAATGTTCAACATGAAAAAGGAGTGGGAGGAAATATATATATATATATATATATATATATATATATTATATTATATATATATATTATATTATATATATATATTATATTATATATATATTATATTATATATATATATTATATTATATATATATTATATTATATATATATATATATATATATATATATATATATTATATATATATATATTATATTATATATATATATATTATATTATATATATATTATATTATATATATATATATATATATATATTATATTATATTATATTATATATATATATATATATATATATAAATATAATATATATATATAATATAATATTTTTTTATTTTTCCTTTTACAAGCAACAACAAATGCGAACGTTAAATTATAAGCTGCGGTTCACATTAATAAAAAAAAGAGAGAGAGGTTATTTTACCCGGAGTGAGACGTGTTGCTGCACCAAGTGACATACTTTTGTTTAGGCTTGTCTTTGAGAGCTATGGTGCAGCACTATAGTGCCATCAGCACGTCCACTTCTCAAGTTCAAGTATGTTTATTAAGGCAAGAAAAATACATCTCAAAGGGATAGAGTAGCTTAGGCTATTTCTACCCCCCTCTACTTCAAGTCCCTCAAAGGACGCACAGATTCAGTGAGTGCAAATCCACAAATCACAAGACAAGAATCCCATTTAACAGTGCAGATTCAGGAATGGAATTCCAGAGTTTCAAACTTAATCTTCTGCTCATTTCTGCGTTAATCCACTAACAGATCTCTTAATATTTTCTATTTCAGCTCTTAAATCACCAACATTTCCAAATGGAGCTTGTTTAATATACTCTACGTACCATATGAGTTTTGCAGTTTCTTAAGTGTCCTAAAGTTACTAATCTTAATGACAATTGATCAGCAGTTGAGTCAATAATGCTGAAAAATTGCATCTGAAGGCTCAGTGTCTGTTTTCTCATAAATTTCAAGATTGTCATGCGTTTCCTTAGTGTTAGAAAATATTTAAAAGTGACATTGTCAACATCACGTTTAAAAAAAATTCTGTTT
>WNGS01075147.1:0-13645 GCA_020271785.1 Procambarus virginalis | reverse complement strand
CTTAGTTGGCCTGAGTGGTTTAAGGCGTTTGTACATACCAGTTGCGTTGCTCCTGGGAGTATGGGTTCGAGTCACTTCTGGGGTGTGAGTTTTCATTCGCATATAGTCCTGGGGACCATTCAGGCTTGTTCGCATTTGTGTTCCTCACGGTGCCCCAAAGAATGAGGTGATTTGGTAAAATGCTATGCCAAGATAACCATCCGAGTGCCGGCGGTGGGGTGGTTCAATAGCTTCGGCTATCACCTCATTATGTCCGGTCGTGATGGTCAAGTGTTAAGGCGTCTTGTACATACCAGTTGCGTTGCTCCTGGGAGTATGGGTTCGAGTCACTTCTGGGGTGTGAGTTTTCATTCGCATATAGTCCTGGGGACCATTCAGGCTTGTTCGCATTTGTGTTCCTCACGTGTGCCCCAAAGAATGAGGTGATTTGGTAAAATGCTATGCCCAAGATAACCATCCGAGTGCCGGCAGTGGGGTGGTTCAAATAGCTTCGGCTATCACCTCATTATGTCCGGTCGTGATGGTCAAGTGGTTTAAGGCGTCTTGTACATACCAGTTGCGTTGCTCCTGGGAGTATGGGTTCGAGTCACTTCTGGGGTGTGAGTTTTCATTCGCATATAGTCCTGGGGACCATTCAGGCTTGTTCGCATTTGTGTTCCTCACGTGTGCCCCAAAGAATGGGGTGATTTGGTAAAATGCTATGTCTCACATGCAAGTAAGTTAATGCCCCCGTTCGTCGAAACGGAGGTTGATGTTTTTTTCACTACTTTTGGAGACCCTTGCTAATCAACTTAGTTGGCCTGACGACCAATGGGCTACCCTTCTCCGAGTACATCTAACAGGTAGAGCAGCAGACACACTCAGCACTTTGGCATCTGAAAACGACTACGCCATCCTGAAACAAGCTGTGTTGGACGCCTACCTTCTCTCCACCGAAAGCTACCGACGAAAGTTCCGTGACTACGTAAAGGCAAGTACCACCACCTTAGAATTTGCTAACACCAAACGGAGATATTTCATGAAATGGCTGGAGGCAGCACATGTCTCTACTTTTCCAGAGCTTGTCAACCTCATGCTGGTTGAAGAATTCTTGAGGCGTGTACCTCCTCCTGTCCGCCTATACTTAGCAGACAAAGAAGAGACCGATTTGGTGAAATGCGCGAAGTCAGCTGACACTTACAGCCTCATCCACCGGCTGACACCAGAACAACCTACCAGTAAGAAGTCTTGGTACAGTTACGAGAAAGTGAGCCCAGATCAAGGTACCTCTCAACTGTACTGCAGGTATTGTCGAATATATGGACATACCATAGAAAAATGTGGTAAGTCCCAATCTAAAGGTAACACAGAACCTACTAAGCCCAAACCTACTCACCCTAAGTCCGGTAAGCCTGTAATGAATGTTGGTGTTCATGTTAATGATCTCTCTCTCTTTAGCAAACATCTGTATCCAGGAACTATCTCTACCCACGGTTCAGATTCTGAGGGACGTTTTGGACTTAAGATCTTGAGGGACACAGCGGCTCTACAATCGATCGTCTTGAAATCAGCTGTGCCCAACGTCGCCTACACAGGAGAGACTGTATTCATCACTGACCTTACTGCTACTACTCCTTATCCTCTTGCCAGAGTCCACCTGGATTGTCCCTTCGTGACCGGTGAAGTCCAAGTCGCCGTCAGGGAAAAGCCTTTTCCCATGCCTGGAGTGCAACTTCTCCTAGGCAACGACTTGGCAGAAGACCAACAACCGACCAACCTGATCGTCAAGGACATATCCCAGGTGGGCAACTCTGTGTTGGATAATCCGATTTTTAAGCATGTTCCAGCAAAGGTTCAAGAGAGTGATGAAGTTTCTCCTCCTGTTATGGTGACCACCCGTGCTCAAGCTGCACGACCACAGCCAGCTGACTCTACTGCTACCGCTGTCCCTCAAGACCCTTCGAAACTACCCCCAATCTGACCGCTTTGGAGTTCCGTAAGTTACAGAGAGAAGATCTTACCTTGACACCATTATTCTTTCAGGCTGAGACCCAATCCGACAGTGTTCCTGGGTTCTTTATGGAGAACGAATTACTCTATCGCAGATATAGACCCAGTAAACTGAAGGAAGAGGACGATTGGGCAAACGTTGAACAGCTAGTGATTCCTACCAGCCTGCGGCCCACGATTCTACACCTGGCCCACGGAGCTCTATCACACTACGGGTTTAACAAGACATACCATGGGATTCGTCAAGACTACTACTGGCCAGGTATGGTTAATGAGGTAAAGAAGTATGTTCAACAATGCCACGTGTGTCAGAAAGCAGGTAAACCGAACGTTTCAATTCCCAGAGCACCACTGACACCCATCCAGGTGCCTGAGGAACCATTCCACAGACTTATTATTGACTGTGTTGGTCCTTTGCCTCGGACCAGTGCCGGCAACGCCTATATCTTAACCATCCTGTGTCCTACCACCAGATTCCCGATAGCAGTTCCAGTGAAAAATATTACGGCTGCTACAGTGGTGAAGAATTTACTGAAAATCTTCACCCAGTATGGATTTCCGAGGGAGATTCAGAGCGACTGTGGCACCAACTTCACCAGTGATCTCTTCAAACGGACTCTGGAGGAGTTCAACATCAAACAGGTACTGTCCAGCCCCTATCATCCTGCTTCACAGGGTTCTCTTGAACGTAGTCATCAGACTATCAAGGCACTCTTAAAAAAGTTTTGTAATGAGACCTCAAAGGATTGGGATAGGCAACTTGATCTCATCATGTGTATTTTCAGAAGTCTTCCCAACGAGTCACTAGGAGTATCTCCTTATGAGATGCTCTACGGACGTAAGTGCCGTACACCTCTCAAGGCTTTCAAGGATTCTCTACGTGATGCCACCTTCAGTGAGCATCAGAATGTGCCCCAGTATCTTCAAAACCTCCGACACATTCTAGAGAGGGTCCATTCCTTTGCCAGCAACAACCTACAGAAAGCCCAAGAGAGGATGAAGACTCGTTACGACCAGCACTGCCAAGTAAGGAAGTTTAAACCGGGAGACTTAGTTCTTGCCTATTTCCCTATCCCAGGTTCTCCTTTACAAAACAGGTTCTCAGGACCCTACCGTGTTAAGGAGTGCCGGAACAACTTCAACTACGTTCTCGAGACCCCCGATAGGCGGCGGAAGACCCAGCTGTGCCACATCAATCTGCTCAAACTTTACCATGGTGTTCCTCCCACTGTGCTAACCACCTATTCCACCTTTATAGGTCCATACAGCCACAGTGAGACCTTCCCTGCTTCTCCTTCCGAAAGCACTGACACTGAGACAGCGCTTTCTAATTCGGAAATCCTTACTAACATCCATGATCACTTTCAGGACGATAATAGTGCTTCACTCATCAAACTCATCAGAGAACATCAGGAGTTGTTTCGAGATGATCCACAAGAGTGTACTGTGACTCGGCACGACATCCAACTGCTACCTGACACCCGGCCGATTCGCCAACCGTTCTACCGAATCAGCCCTAGCAAAACGGAAGTCATGCGTGCTGAGGTACAGTACCTCTTGGACCATGGACTGGCTACCCCCTGTGAGTCCCCCTGGGCCTCACCATGTATCTTGGTTCCCAAACCTCACGGTAAGATCCGTCTTTGTACGGATTATAGGAAACTAAATAACGTCACTATAAAGGACGCATACCCATTACCTAGGATTGATGATATCCTTGATGCCATTGGTAATGCCCGCTACCTGTCTCAAGTAGACTTACTCAAGGGCTATTACCAGGTGTGTTTAACGGAGCGAGCTAAGGAACTGTCTGCCTTTATCACCCCTTTCGGACTTTTCAGATATAACCGGCTTCCCTTTGGACTCTGCAATGCCCCAGCCACCTTTCAGAGAGCTGTCAACCGCGTCATCCAGGGCTTGGACAACACCTACGCCTATTTGGATGATATCGTTGTAGCATCCAACACCTGGAGCGAACACCTGCTCCAGCTGCAACGATTGTTCACCAAGCTCCTGAAAGCCGGCCTCACCATCAATCTGGGCAAGTCCACTTTTGCCAAAGGTAAAGTGCGGTATCTGGGTCATGTTATAGGGAGTGGCAGCCTAGCTCCGTTAAATATCCATACTCAAGCCATCAGAGAGTATCCACAGCCTACTACCAGGAAGCAGCTCCTGCGCTTCCTTGGTCTTGCTTCTTATTACCGTAGGTTTGTGAGGAACTTTAGCACTGTTGCAACACCCTTAATCACCTTAACCAGTCCCAAGCAACGGTATAATTGGACCAGGGAGCAAACCGTTGCCTTCGAACAACTCAAATTCCTCCTCTGTTCTAATCCTATTCTCGCCTCACCAGATACAAGAAGCCTTTCATCCTCCACGTCGACGCCAGTGGTACCGGCATCGGAAGTGTCCTAATGCGCAACGAGCGGGCGAGAGGTTCTACCTGTCAGCTACTACAGCTACAAGTTGAAGCCTCATCAGAAAAACTACAGCACTATAGAAAAGGAACTCCTCTCCATCGTCCTGAGCCTGCAACTTTGCACCATACCTGCAAGGTGCTCGGGCCACTACATTTACTCGGACCACAACCCTCTACGATTCCTACATCAAGCCCAATTCAATAACCAACCCCCTTCTTGGGGACTGTAAGCCTCAAAAAACTCAGTATATAGGCAAGACAACAACATCTCTTTCCAGGCGTTTAACGATGCATAAGCAACAGGGCTCCATTAAGGAACATATATTCTCTTCCCACAACCAAACATCACCAGAGAAATCTTAACAAAACAACACAGAAATCATTGATAGATACAGCGACAGCAGGTGGCTTGATATCTGCGAGGCATTACAACATCAAGAAGTCAACACCAGCAATCAACAGCCAATTAACGCACAACTATATTCTACCCATTTCAAGACTCCGCTCCAATATAGAAACATCAAGAAATATGGGCCAATAGGCCTTCTGCAGTTCTATTGGTACCCAACCTCTACTTCTACAAATCTATACCCCGTTTTCCATGTTCTGTGTTTTCACCCCACTATTGTATTACATCACCTCACCCAAATGCAGGTATAAAAGCCAATGTTGTTTCATAAAGCATAAGTTGTGTAGATAAACTAAAGTCTTTGAAAATGTAATAAGTTTTACGAAACGCGCTCAAGTGTCGCGTCAGACTAGAATAAAAATGAATTTTGGAGAATTGATTTTTCATTTACCGTCACCAGCAAAAGAAACATAAGAAAATGATAGAAAATTCGTGTTAGAATTATTAATCTTACTTTTTCGGTCATATTTAATAATATATATATAATTATTATATAGATATATACTATATATATATATATATATATTATATCTATAGATATATATATATATATATATATATATATACACAATATATACATATATATAGATATAATATATATATATAAGATATATATATATATATATATATACATATGTATATATATATATATATATATATATGTCGTACCTAGTAGCCAGAACGCACTTCTCAGCATACTATGCAAGGCCCGATTTGGCTAAGTAAGCCAAGTTTTCATGAATTAATTGCTTTTCGACTACCTAACCTACCTAACCTAACCTAACCTAACTTTTTCGGCTACCTAATTCAACCTAACCTAACCTATAGAGATAGTTTAGATTAGGTTAGGTAGGAGGGTTGGTTAGGTTCGGTCATATAACTACGTTAATTTTTAACTCCAATAAAAAAAATTGACCTCATACATAATGAAAGGTGTAGCTTATCTTTTCATAAGAAAAGAATTAGAGAAAATATATTAATTCAGGAAACTTAGCTTATTAGGCAAATCGTGCCTTGCATAGTAGGTTGAGAGGTGCGTTCTGGCTATTAGGTACGACATATATGATATATATATATATATAATATATAAGATATATATATAATTATATATATCTTAAATATATGCAAACAGCCTGAATGGTCCCCAGGACTAGATACAACTGAAAACCCCACCCCCAGAAGTGACGTCGAACCATACTCCCAGAGCAACGCAACAGGTATGTACAGGGATGCCTTACAACCCCTTGACCATCACGACGGACATAAGAAGTGATTAGCCTGAGCTATATGAACCCACTTCCCAGAAGTGACTCGAACCCATACTCATTCAGGCTTGTTTGCATTTGTGTTCCTCACAGTGTTGCCCCAAAAAAGAGGTGATTTGATAAAATGCATGCCCAAGATAACCATCCAGGTGCCGGCGGGGAAGTGTTCATATAGCTCAGGCTATCACTTCCTTATGTCGTCGTGATGGTCAAGTGGTTTAAGGCATCCCTGTAACATACCAGTTGCGTTGCTCCTGAATGAGTATGAGTTCGAGTCACTTCTGGGGTGTGAGTTTTCAGTTGTATCTAGTCCTGGGGACCATATCAGGCTTGTATTGCATTTGTGTTCCTCACGTGTTGCCCCAAAAAAAGAGGTGATTTGATAAAAGTCTATGCCCAAGATAACCATACCAGGTGCCGGCGGGGGAAGTGGTTCATATAGCTCAGGGCTATCACTTCCTTATGTCCGGTCGTGATGGTCAAGTGGTTTAAGGCATCCCTGTACATACCTGTTGCGTTGCTCCTGGGAGTATGGGTTCGAGTCCACTTCTTGGGTGTGAGTTTTCAGTTGTATCATAGTCCTGGGGACCATATCAGAGCTTGTTTGCATTTGTGTTCCTCACAGGGGTTGCCAACAAACAAATGAGGTGATTATGATAAAATGCTATGCCCAAGATAACCATCCAGGTGCGGCGGGGAAGTGGTTCATATAGCTCCAGGCTATCACATTCCTTATGTCCGGTCGTGATGGTCAAGTGGTTTAAGGCATCCCTGTAATACCTGTTGACGTTGTGCCTGGAGTATGGGTTCGAGTCAACTTCTGGGGTGTGAGGTTTCAAGTTGTATGCTAGTCGGTGGACCATTCAGGCTTTGTTTTGCATTGTGTTTCTCACGTGTTGCCCCAAAAAAAGAGTGATTTGATAAATGCTATGCCCAAGATAACCATCCAGGTGCCGGCGGGGAAGTGGTTCATATAGCTCCAGGCTATCACTTCCTTATGTCCGGTCGTGATGGTCAAGTGGTTTAAGGCATCCTGTACATACCTGTTGCGTTGCCTCCTGGGAGTATGGGTTCGAGTCACTTCTGGGGTGTGAGGTTTTCAGTTGTATCTAGTCCTGGGGACCATTCAGGCTTGTTGCATTTGTGTTCCTCCACGTGTTGCCCCAGAAAAAAAAGAGGTGATTTGATAAATGCTATGGCCCAAGATAACCATCCAGGTGCCGGCGGGAAGTGGTTCACTATAGCTCTAGGCTATCATTCCTTATTCCGGTCGTGATGGTCAAGTGGTTTAAGGCATCCCTGTACATACCTGTTGCGTTGCTCCTGGAGGTATGGTGTTCGAGTCACTTCTGGGGTGTGAAGTTATTCAGTTATAATATATATATTATATACTATAATATATATATATATATAGTTAGATTAGTGTTGTGGTGTGTGTGTGTGTGTGGTGTGTGTGTGTTTCTCACGAACATAAACACGTGATTAAAAATGTGACAATGTCAGAACCACGGAGGAAAAATGAAACAGGAATTTCCTTAAGTACTTTCGTATATTAATACATCTTCAGAAGGAGTAAGATGTATTAATATACGAAAGTACTTAAGAAATTCCTGTTTCATTTTTCCTCCGTGGTCTGACATTGTCACATTTTTTAATCACGTGTTTAGTGTTCGTGATATATACACACACTACACACAACACATTTATAATTTTATTAATCATCATTATATATATATATATATCTATTATATATCTAATTATATATATATATATAATCCCAATTTTACACGCTTGCCACAGAGTGGGCCTCTTCGATGCAGGCCCATCAGCTCAACCACCGTCCCCAAAAGCCCACAGGCAATCCAGCTGGGATGGCCCCATTGTAGACAGAGTTGCTGCAGAGTGCCTGGGTGGCTGCATCAACACAGCACGACATTGCTCGCCTCACAGCAGTAGCAGCCCCTCATGCAGGGGATTCTCCTGTTAGCAACCCCAATGTCGGCAACTGGCCACGCGTCTCACTCCACAGGCCCTCGAATTGCTGTGGCCCTCCGCCTTGCTGCTCCAATCCACCACCAGATATAGGTGTATTTGCGTGAGGTGGTGGCTGAGGTACGGCCACCATGGCCTACTCTGCCCAAAGCACGGGAGGATGGCACTCGAGGCAAGCGAAGTTAACGACATCATCAAGAGGAGCCTCACCACAGCTGGTCGCCCAGCCGAGAGAGAGCCTCGTTACCTAACGCCCGTAACTCTGATGCTCTTATTTGGTCGCCCGGATGGTATCACAGTGAACCCCCTGGAAGAATGGCAAGCCAGTTGGTATGGGACTACACGTCGTATCAACCCTGGCTAACACCTACATTGACCTCAGTGTTGCACAACACAGGTGCGCGCTGCACCCACAGGGAAGCAGCCAAATCCCGAAAGTATAGAGAACTTGATCACCACTACAATTTTGTCCCCATTGCTTCTGAGACACTCGGCGCTCGGGGTTAAAAGTGCTACCAGTTTTTGAAGGAATTGGATGTATCTAGGCTTCATTGAAACAACAAGGGACCCTAGGCTGCCAGCTTTTCTTTTCCAGCGCCATCACGCGTGGCGATACAGAGGGAAATGCGCACTGCATCCAGGGTTCCTGCCCGCTCTGGGAAGAGCTGGAGGAGCTCGACACCCTTATGATAACCATCCTTGTAACCTATATGTAACTCACTTTTTGTTACACAGTTCAAATAAAGCAAATATATATGTGTACATACAAAAGAATGGGGGTGGTAGGAGAAGAAATATTAGTGTTCAGTGAGAAACCACAAGGTCTCATCTGAATACGTTATTATTTTCTTCTCCGAGGCTATGGGGTCCCCACATTGGCACCAGAGGTGGTACCCTACCACAAACTTTAAAAAAAAAAAAAACTAAATATATATATATATATATATATATATATATATATATATATATATATTATATATATATATATAGATATATTATTATTATTATTTATTATTTTTAAACCTAGAAGGCGGTCACCACCTCTGGTGCAGTGTAGGGACCCATCAGCCTCGGAGGAGAAAATAAAGACACTCAGAGAAGACCTTGTGGATCCTCATGGAACACTGATATTTTCTTCTACACCACTCCTATTCTTTTGGTATGTGTGTATATTTATCTAACTTATTTGAAAATGTCATTACACAAAATAAGATACATATATTGATTACATGCATGGGGTACAAGGCTGTCTTCTCGCCTCTCTCTCTCTCTTTCTCACTCTCTCTCTTCTCTCTCTCCTCTCTCTCTCTCCATCTCTCTCATATTATATATATATATATATTATAATATATATATATATACTATATTATATATAAATATACCGATATATAGTATATAAATATATATATATATATATTTATATATTATATATAATATAATATATATATATTAAAAAAAAAATCAAAGAGTTTTAAAAATAAAGATAATATAACTAATATATATATATATATAAGATATATATATATATAGTATATTATATATATATATATATATATATATATATATATATAATATATATAACTGAAAACTCACACCCCAGAAGTGGACTCGAACCCATACTCCCAGGAGCAACGCAACTGGTATGTACAGGGACGCCTGTAACCACTTGACCATCACGACCGGACAAATGAAGTGATAGCCGAGGCTATATGAACCACTTCTTGCCGGCACTCGGATGGTAATCTTGGCGTAGACTTTTTTATCAAATCACCTCATTTTTTGGAACACTGGGACACAAAGCACAAGCTGAAGGCCAGGTAATACAACTAAATACCCAGAAGTGATCACATATCAGATATATATAATATATATTATATAATAATTAAAAATATATTATTATATATATATTATATATATTTTATAAAAATAATATATAGTATATATATCTGGGAGTGGAGTGGGTTCGAGTCACTTCTGGGGTGTGAGTTTTCAGTTGTATCTATTCCTGGGGACCATTCAGGCTTGTTTGCATTTGTGTTCCTCACGTGTTGCCCCAAAAATGAGGTGATTTGATAAAAAGCTACGCCCAAGATTACCATCCGAGTGCCGGCAAGGAAGTGGTTCATATAGCTCGGCTATCACTTCATTTTGTCCGTCGTGATGGTCAAAGTGGTTTAAGCACGCGTCCCTGTACATACCAGTTGCGTTGCTCCTGGGAGTATGGGTTCGAGTCACTTCTGGAGGGTGTGAGGTTTTCAGTTATATATATATATATATATATATATATATATATATATATATATATATATATATATATAATATATATATAGATATATATATATTTATATATATCACTAAGAACTCTTAAATGACCCGGCCAGGATTCGAACCCTATCCGTCTCAGGATCACCCGCTAAACGTACACAGTACCGTGACCAACCGCACCAATGATCTCTATAAGGAATTGGTCAGTATTGGCGCTTATTAACTAAGCTCCCTGACTGATCAACCCCCGACGACACTCATGGATCCATTTGGGTACAGTTTTTCATCAATTCTGGCGCATGCACGGGCCGCACGGAGTCTAACATGTGTGTAGAAAGCTGAATGAACGCGAAAGCCAATAGTCACTAAGAACTCTTAAATTTGACCCGGCCAGGATTCGAACCCATGCCGGTCTAGAATCACCCCTAAACCGTACACTAGTACGTTCGTGACCCCGACCGCACCAATGATCGTCTATAAGGACTGTGTACGTTTAGGGGTGATCCTAGAGCGGCATGGGTTCGAATCCTGCCAGGGTAATTAAGAGTTCTTAGTGATATATGGCTTGCACGTTCATGCAGCTTTCTCACATTATATATATATATATATATATATATATATATATATATATATATATATATATATATATATATATATATTAAAATATTATTATTTAAGTATATATATATACATATATATATTAATGAAAACTCACACCCCAGAAGTGATTCGAACCCATACTCCCAGGAGCAATGCACTGGTATCTACAGGACGCCTGTAATCTGATTGACCATCACGACCGGACATATAGTCCTGGGGACATTCAGGCTTGTTCGCATATATATATATTTGTGACGGGAAAATGTAGGAGTGTGAGATGTTCGTGCAGTCTTCCTAATGCTGGTGTAATGCCTGTCACATTTACAAAAAAAAAAGAGACTGCTTGGCTGTTGGTCTGTGGAAAAGTAAGGGAAGACACGCAAAACACAAAGTATGAACAATGAACTTTAATTAATATAGAAAACAAGCAAAAATAAAGACAATCCCTTGGCTATGTAAAGTACAAACAAACAAGTAAAAAAAGTATAACATAAAAATGACTAAGTGAATAATACTCTAGCAATAATATAAAGGCAAAAAAGATAATATTAGGTGCTGAGAATATGAGCACTAGCTAAGAACCTCCACCAATAAACAGGATGTATATCAGGTAGGTGTTCACAGCTGGGAGCACGAGAATATTCTGTAGATGATGGCTGGAGCAGGCCCAGACATCGACTCAGGTAGATGGAGTTGAGGTGCAGTGGTGCAGTCGGCAATTCACCAATCAGGAGCAGGCAGGCTGAGATGGGTGGTTTGCTGGTTGAAGACGGGTGGCGAGCCGGCGTGGAGGGACTGGAGTAGGGGGGTTTAGGGTACGTTTGCCTCCTGGTCAAACGTTTTGTGCTACTGGTTGACGTATCTTTAATGTAGCATCTTATTTTTGTAGATGTATAAGTAACTTTATGTAGGGAAGAGCAGGCTCAAGTTCTCTTGAAGAGATTATTGTCACAACTCTCCCCCAAAGCTTGCTCTACTGCATCAAGATTACTTCTGATGGTGGTATAGTGGTAGGTGGAGCTGCCTCTACCCCATAGACTCTGGAGAGGGGCGTCTGCTATGAGGTTGTCAGAACCCTTGATGTAGATCTCCAGGTTGAAATCTTGCAGATATAAAGCCAATCGTAGAAGACGTTAGATTGTTGAATTGGGCTTGCTGCAAGAAGCGTAGGTTGATGTGGTCTGAGTAGATGGTGATAGACCGAGCACCTTGTAGGTAGGAGTGCAAAGTGCTGTAAATTCCGGACGATGAAGAGTAAGATCCTTTTCGCTAGTGCTGTAATTCTTCTTGGTGTGGTTTTAACTTGTAGCTGTAGTAGCTACAAGGTAGAACTTCATCGCCTCGTTGTTGCATCAGACGCCCTCCGATGGCCGGTACCACTGGCATCGACATGGAGGATGATAAGGCTTACGTGATATCTAGTGCGAGGCGAGATTAGGTTTAGAACAGAGCAGTAATTTACGTTGTTCAAAAGCAATGGTTTGCTTAATGATCCAATGATACCGTTGCTTGGGACTGTTATATAATGTGATCAATGGTTCGAGCGTACCGTACTAAAATTATCACAACACCTACGGTAGTATGAGGCAAGGCCCGAGGAATCCGCAGGAGCTACTTCCTTGTGGTAGGCTGTGGGTAATGCGGGATGGCTTGAGGGTGTATGTTTATCGGCAGCTAAGCTGCCACTCCCTATCCCATGACCAAGATAATGCACTTTACCTTTAGCAAAGGATTATCTGCCCAGGTTGATGGTGCGTGCCGGCTGTCAGGAGGCTGGCGAACAATCGTTAGCATGAGAGGCAGTATGTATCGCTCTCCAGGTGTTGAAATGCTACAAGCGATATCATCCAGATAGGCATAGGTGGTTTCCGAGCCCTGGATGACGCGGTTGACAGCTCGCTGGGAGGTGGCCGGGGCATTACATAGTCCTAAGGGTGAGGCTCTCTGTATCTATATCAATCCAAAGGGAGTAGTGAAGGCAGAATTTCCTTTGGCTCGCTCTGGTGTACTAAACATTCTTGGTAATCACCCTTGAGCAAGTCTACTTGGGACAAGTACAGTGGAGGGCTATTACCAATCAGGCGTCAATTGATGTCATGCTTATCTAGGTAAGGGGGGTACGCATCATTGGACAGTCACAGATTCACAATTTCCGATATCGTACACAAACCTCATCTTTACTCTGCGGCCGGTTTTCGGCACCAAGATGCAGGGTGAGGCCAGGGGGACTCACAAGGGGTGGCCAGGCCATGATCCAGGAGGTACTGTACCTCAGCTAGCAATAACTGGTTTCTTTTGCTCGGGCTGCTTCGGTAGAAAGGTTGACGAATCGGCCGGGTATCAGGGAGCAGTTGGATGTCATGCTGAGTCACATTACACCACTTGTGGGATCGTCGCTGAACAACTTCTGATTGTTCCCTGAAGATTTTGAGGAGATGTGACTATTATTGTCCTGCAAATAGTTATGAAGATCAGTTAGGATTTCCGAGTGTGGAAGCAATGACTCAAGTGTTCAGTGTCGCTTTCGGGAGGAGAAGCAGGGAGGTCTCACTGTGGAGGTATGGACATTTAAATATGGATAATGATACCAACACAATGGGGGAAGTACCGTGATACTGCTTCAGGAGGTTGATACGTGGCACACTGGGTCTTCCGCCGCCTATCTGGAGTCCCAAGAATGTAGTTGTGGTTGTTTGTTCTTTCTCA